>PVJI01006767.1:0-83985 GCA_004026765.1 Micronycteris hirsuta | reverse complement strand
AAGGGAAGAGGATAAACACTGTTTTATTTGGCCACTAACAAGTTTTATCCAGGTCCTACTTTCACTATATTCTGACAAAGCACTGACCTCAGAGAAGCTGGAAAAAGTTGTATACTCCAAATCATGAAAGCATTCCACAAAAATGTGAGTCTTTAACTTTTATGAAAAGTAAAAAAAAATTATATAAACAAACATTTTATTATTTAATCCAGACATGAAAGTTTGCATTAGTTATCAGCTGTGCTTTATTATGCTGCCAACTAAAATTTTTTTCAAATGCTGTTCTGGTTTATGTAATTCTGGATTGATGTTTTTTTTGCATTCCCTCATTAAAATTAAGCCAAAGGTACTGGATTTTAGTTGTTTGTTTTTGGATTATAGTGTAACAAGGAATCTAAATGTTTCCTTATGAAGCTTTTGGAAAAGAGCTTTAGGGTTAAGATTGACAGAAGAAAAGGATATTGTTCAAATCAAGTGATTCCAACTTGCCAGATAACTGAGTTATTTCCTGGCTCTTTATCATGGCATGTTAGGCCCCAGACCCTGGGTCAAGGTTTGGCAGGAGACAGTGGGAGGAGGACCTGGGTAGAACCAATTAGTGGCCACATAATGTAAAGTCTTATCCTCTTCCTTTCTCACTTCTGTCTCTTGTAAAAAAGTTGTTGTCTTTGGCCACACAGCACATGCTCCAAGAAAATACTTTCCTGTTTCATTTTAGAACATCCTGGTTTTGGATAAAAAAAATTAAATGACTTGTATATTTTATGTCCTTAATAAAAGTTATGAAATGAAGGTAAGGGAAGCTTAGGATAAGCCAGAGATCAGTGATCAGTCTCCCACTTTTTTAACTAGTTATTTTATGTGAGCCCCACATAGAACCAGTATAATTATAACTAGGCCCAAATATAATTTAGTTTTGCTGGCCCAATTGAAGGCATTTCCATGTCTCAGTGAGACCAATCACTTTGTAAGCCAGCCATGCAGATGGAAGGACTTCATTTCCCCCAGAATCACTATGTGCCCAATAGCTCTCTCAGTGGTAGAGTTCCTTGGTATTTTTTCCAGTGGTATAAGGACATCCAAGATACAAGATCTAAGTTATCATTTTTAAGATTCATCCTACAAGTGTAAAGGGAGATTCATCTACAATGGCTGTGAGCATAGATTTGACAAGTAACAAAATGTAATAAAAACAGCTAATACATTGAACGTTCACGATGTCGTGCGTCACACTAAGCACTTGACTATGTCATTCCCTCTGTTCACCCCATGAGTAAGCACCAGTATTATGCCTATTTAAAAGTGGAGGCACTGGGGCTTATAGGACTTGCTAGATGTCAGACAGCTAATATGTAGAGGCCCAGCTTTTAACTTTAGGTCTGCCCTTCTCCAAAGCTCTTTTTAGTAACTTTCATATCCTATTATTTATTTATCTATGAAATTTGTCAAATTCAGTTGACTCATGGGTTCATCGAATTAATCAAAATAATACGATTAATGTAGGGAGCAGAATTGGAGGGGCTAGTTTATATGGAGACAGAGAGAAGTTACACCTACAAACCAAGCTGCTTTGTTTAATTTAAATGTCTACTCACATGCAGATGGTAGCTTAATCTGTGGTGCCGCGGTTCTCACCTGCAGGCCCCTGAGACCATTTCACGGCCATGTGTGAACAAACCTGTTTTCATAATACGATTAAGACATTATTTGTTTCCTTTTTTTCAGTCTCTCAAGAGTGTACAGTGGGGTCTTCCAGTGGGCACATGATGTGTGATACCACAGATGATTGAAAGCGGAAGGAGATGTGACTGTGTTAAAAATCTATAAAGCTAGACATTGAAGGGGATTTACAAAAAGATAAAACAATGTCTTTTCACTGAGTAATTTTTGACTTGGAAAATATAATTATTTTGTATATATATTTATTCTAACATTTAACGAGTTTATTTTTATTTTAAAATAAATATTTGACAAATTTCTATTTTAACATTTAATGTGGTAAATATCTATTGTATGCAGATAAACAAAAGTTCATTGAGGTTGTTATAATTTTTAAGAGGATGAAGGGCCCTGAGACAAAAATGTTGGAGCCCTCGCCAGGTGGCTCAGTTGGTTGAGCTCATGCACCAAAAGGTTGTGTGTTTGATCCCTGGTCAGGGCACATACCTAGATTGTGGGTTCGATCCATGGCTGGGGTGCATACAGGAGGCAACCAGTCGATGTTTCTCTGTCACATCAATGTTTCTCTGTCTCTATCTCTGTCTCTTTCTCTCTCTCTCTAAAAATCAATAAACCTATCCTTGGGTGAGGGTTAAATTTTTTTTTTTTTTTTAAAGTTGAAGAACTGCTTCCCTAGTGTAACTTAAAATTTAGATGGGAAGGGATATTGAGTTTGTTTATTAAACACATTATTTTCCCTGTCTTTCTATTGCTTTCTAGCCGAGTAGCTTGTAACCTACAGAATCTTAAAAGAAATTTCTCAGTGCAAGGTAGCTGTGGAATCCCTGTATATGTTTCCTTATAGCAGACACCTTTCTGCTGACCTTCCCAGCTCACGATGCTTCTCATACTGACATCCATGTTTGAGTTCCGGATTCCAATCCCCTGTGGCTCTTGGTTGGAACAGGGTAAACTGAAGATGAGCCAGTTAGATTCTCACCCCTAGGAATTTGGTGTTGGGATTCAGACACAACCAATTACTTTCTTTATGGCTGGAATGCAGGTGGTGAAAACTCAAACAGTGGGGAAACAACTACAGGAAGATCTGAAGAGAGAGAAGAAACAGGGGTACTGAGAGAAAGAAGGAGAAAATAAGGAGAGGGAATACTGTCTGTGTTTCCAATGGCTTTCTAGCTCTTTGTTCTAGATCTTTCTGAAGCTTGGCTGCCTTCAAGCCCCTGGGTTTTGTGAATTACTCCTGTAAATTTAAAATAAAATTTCCCTTCCAAATAAGCTTGCTCAAGTTGGCTTCTGTTATTGTCAACCAAAGAGATCTTAATTAAGGCACACAGTTTCTGTAAAGTTGAAATTCTTGTGGAGGCTCGACCCCTTCCTCTTGTTTAAAGGTGCAACTGAAAAGATCTTAGACATCGGAAATAATTTGTTATAGGAAATAATAAGAACATGAGTAAGGAAATAGATCAAGTCATCCTTTTTTGGAATTTTAATAATATTTATAGACAGTGATGACTTCAGAAGGGCAAGCAAAGTATGGTAGATGGGCAATCTGCCGGAGAAATCAAGAAGCATCTTTTATTGCCTTATCTAGTTACCTAGAAGTCCCCAGTCACTGCTCTGCTGACTTGGAGTGTGGTGTGTGAGTGACAATCATACACAGATTATCTGGACTATTCTCTTCATTTTAGTATTATTATTTTAGGTCCACTTTGTCATGTTTATCATTCTATCTCCAAGAACTTAGAATTGTGCCTGGCACAGTGTACACATTCAGTCACTATTTCCTGAACAAATAAATAAGTGATAATTTTGAAGAGTCATGGATAAGGTTCACTAGACCAAAATTATGAGTTAACATCTTATTAAAATTCTATTTGATATTTTACTTTTAAAGTTCAAAAGCAAAGTGCTATTTTCACTCAGATAAAAAAAAAATATTTTCTCTCCTCAGAAACTTTTCCTAGCAAGTCTCAACCTCTCAGCCTCTCCATCACTCTGTCTCTTTGTCTTTCTGCCTCTCTCTCTTTTTCTGATTCACTGTCCAGTCTTATCACTTGTCTCTGATCAATCCTAGCAGTTTTCTTTCTTTCCTTTTTTTTAGTTCCTGGGCTCTGTGTAATTGCTTAGTGATAAGGTGCCATCATGGCTCATATGATGGGGAGTAGCATTAGATTCAGACAGAATGAGGAATTGAAACCAGATCAAGGAGAGATTTGAGGTCCAGGCCAAGGAGGTTAGGTTTTATCTTGTGAACATTAGGTTATTCTAGAAGAGTATCGTATATTCTTCTTATCCCTGACTTCTTCTTACCTAAAGAAATGCACCTTTTAGAAGGTTAATAAAGCCTCAGTGTGCAGAATGGATTGAAAACTGAGAACTAATGGCCTGGAAATCAATTAGGGGCTATCAGCAAAGTCTGCGTATAGAGAAAGATACAGTTTAGTTTCTTCTATGACTGTAGTAAATGGTGCTTGCGGATAATTCATGTACAGAAGGAGAGGCAGTATCATACTTCTTTTTTCCCAAGACCTTGTGCTCTGAGCATAGTGTAGGCAGGACATACACATGGGATTTAGGAGTCGATGGAATTACATAGTTTCTGCATTGGTAAGGGTTTCATGCCTCCATGCCATTGTTGCTAGTTCATCTTCTTGCAGTGTCCTTATTCTCATTGTTCTCTAATTGGAATCCTTTTATCCTTTAGGTCCACTTTCTCTCTGTCTCTTTACCTGATCTACTAATCAGATTTAAGGTTTCCTTCCTCCCACCTGCTACAGAAATAACACGTTTCTTTAGGAGGCGCTTGTTCCATCAGGCCTGTGTAACAGCCAGCTCGTTCTAGGACATGGACTCCTAGAGGGAAGGGACCATGCTGGGCCCACCTTTGTGTGTCCTGCAGTGCTCACTTCATGGCCTTGCACTTAGATGAGGATGAATTTTGTATACCATACACTTTGAGGCAAGTTTTCAAAATTAAACCAGAGTTTTCCCTATGTTCTTGGTAGCTGAGAAGCCATTAGATAAGGCATTTTATTCATGCACAGTGATCACAACATTGCAAAAATGCCAATTATTTCAGTTAAAGTTGTGGAAATCATATACTCTGTGTTCATTCACACCTACTAGTTTCCAACCTTCAGGCAGTCCCAAATGACTTGCATGGCTGTTCTTTTCCCTGAATGTTAACTACAAACTAAGATTACAGGGTAAACCTTTAAGTAATTGCCTCAGAGCCAAATCCCACCTATGCAATATCCCTCATTATTTTGGAGATTAAATGACATGCCATTTAACTGTGTGTTGGTCTAGCATGGCTTACGGTAAATGGTGTGCATGGTTTGGAAAGGTTCATTAGTCAGATCTAACAACTTGACTACACCCTTCAAAACATGGGTGATTAGGACTCATTCAGTGAAATGAATTGGTACACAGGAGCAGGTTCATGACTCAGTTGGCATAAAGGCCTTTTACAAATTTTTAGCAGAGGAAAAGGCACCAACAGAGGTAATGACTCTGGACTTGGGTTAATACAGTCTTTTATACAAGCACTGTGCCTTAAAGGACTTTGTTCTTCCAACACAATCACCCAGCCTTTAAATACTGTTCCTGCCTATTCTGGGTGGAGTGGAAGTGAAAGCAGACTTTAATAAGAGGTTGGGCACGCGGTGGGGGCCCATTGCTGTTCTTATTTGCTTCTTGGGTTCAGAGATCCTAACTCTTCTATACAAGATTGAGGAAAATTACATTGTGCAACATTATTCAGCTATATTCAAAGTCATTTCTTAGGGCTTGACAAACATGAAACAGAACAGACTCTTAAATTGCAAGGCTGAGATATGGAACACCCTGGTGATTGAAGGCAGAGGCCAACTTCTCCCTGGAGTTCAAAATTTTCTCCCATCCAGAGGGAAGGAAGAGAGGGAAAAGAAGTCCTATTTTCTTTATCTCTGGCCTTCTGTGGGAAATGTGGACTCCTTCCTTTGTTCTCAAATCTGGGATGTTTTAGGGAGCAGGCAACATATGAACAAATAGAAAAAAACCCAATGTGGGTTGTCTTTTAAAAGCAGTTAATATTGTGATCCTCACCTTTGCTGTCATAATCACGATACCATGAACAGGCTGTGGACAGTTGGGTCTTCTGTGGAAACAGTTAGAGCAGGACAAGGGAACAGGTAAAACACCATGTTCCCGCAGTTTGGCAAAGGCAGTGGTGTCCGTTATGGAGGAGACTCTCAACTTTCTTTTTTTTTTTAAATCTCCGAACTTTTTTTTTTTTTAAAGATTTTATGTATTTATTTTTAGACAGAGGGGAAAGGGAGGAAGAAAGAGAGGGAGAGAAACAGCAATGTGTGGTTGCCTCTCACATGGCCCTCACTGGGGACTTGGCCTGCAACCCAGGCATGTACCCTGACTGGGAATCGAACTGGAGCCTTTTGGTTCCCAGTCCGTGCTCAATCCACTGAGCTATACCAGCCAGGCTCAATTTTCTATTTTGGGGGGGAAGATCCATTACTATGAGGATTCTTTTAAAAAAAAAAAGACTTTATTTATTTATTTTTAGACAGAGGGGAAGGGAGGGAGAAAGAGAGGGAGAGAAACATCAATGTGTGGTTGCCTCTTGCGCATTTTCAACTGGGGACCCGGCCTGCAACCCAGGCATGTGCCCTGACTGGGAATCGAGCCAGGGACACTTTGGTTCCCAGGCCAGCACTCAATCCCCTGAACCACACCAGCAGGGCTATGAAGATTCTTGTATAAAGGATATGCAGCAAATTATTTATTCCAGAGTGGCATAAATTAATTTATGGAAGACATTGAAAAATATGTTCATTATTTTATTTTAAGCATTATTACTTCATCCATTCATGCATGTATTCATTCAAGCAATATTTATTGAGAGTTTACCATATGCCAGACACTGTTGTAGGCCTTGGGGATACAACAGAGACCACTGAAGGATTTAGCCCATAGGGACCTTCACATGCACAGATCATAAATCAAAGGCAGATGAATGATAGTCTAGTCTCACTCCTTGTTATACAAATTAGGAATCTTGACTGCTCACCCTTTGGAGTTATGGTTATGGATAAGAAACATCAAGGTGAGCAGCAAGTGGGGTGGACTGGGGATCCCAGCCCATAACAAAGTGCAGGAGTCAGTGTTTGAAGAATCATTTCCTTTAGACTGAGTCAAGTGTAGATTAAGAAGGAAGCATCTCTTCTTACCTGAGATACTACGAATCCTTCTTCAAAGTAGAAGGAACAAATTATATGTCCTTGTTAGTGCTAATGCTTGAATAGCATTTAAATCACATCTTGTAAGTGGCTCCAAGATATGATTTCTTGTAAGAAAATGAACAATGTCTTTTTACCTATAGTATCTTATTTAAATCATTCGAGCATCCTGTGAAATAGAGGTTATAATTCTTGTTTTACAGATGGGGCAACTGAGTTTAAGAGCCTTTCATTAATCTGGTAAATAAGTAATAAGGGAGGCAGACCTTGGAGGTGGGTTCTCTGATGCTAAGCCCAGAGCTCTTTGCATAGTGCCATGCTGCACAGTATGCCTGACACCTGGGCATTGGTTAATTCATTTACTTGACAGTTTTTGAGGGCCTATTACTGGCCTGTAACTGTGCCAACACAGATAAAAAAATGTAACCTGGCTTCAAATAACCCAAGAATTATAACACAGTGTGATAAATGCTGTGGCATTGGTGTGCTCAGGGTGGAAGGGGCTCATTGCTCTGCTTCTGAGGTGGTTGGAGAAAGCATTCTGAAGGAAGTGACACCTGAGTCAGGGCAATTAGCCAACTGAAAAGTAGTCAGGCAAAGAATGGACGAGTGTAAGAGGCCACAGGCAAAGGGACGAGTGTGCGCAAAGGCACAAGGTTTTGAGCAAGCACAGGGCAATTAGGGAACCAAGCAGGTGGGCAGGAAGCTCAGGGCGTGAAGACTGATGCAGAATCTCTTATGTCCAGTGAGGGGACTGTGGAAGACTGTGCTTTCAAGTTAGTTCATTGGCCAAAAACATTTTGTTCTCCAGAGAGACTTTTTTTGAAAAATGGAAACATAGCTGCCTTCAACTCAGAGTTATGGGTCAGACATATTCTGAGTCCCCTGAAGAATGTGCCAACAGTCTGAATGACATGGGTTCCCAGTAGGATCAGAAAGCAGGATGCCAGAGTCATCAACAATCATTTGAGTCTCAGATGCCTTCTTGGTGCTCTCTGATTTTCTTGAGGAACGGTTTGCTTTGAAGTTGCAGGAAGATGACTGAACCCTCTGTGAAACGGCAGCAACCTGGTTTCTAACAGGAAGTTTATGATCAAATGAGTTGTTGATACATATATCTTGAAAGCAATATTTGTTTGTTTGATGTTTTCTATTCCTCACCAAGGCCTGTTCCTTTAAAATTCACAATGTCCAAATGTATTCTAAAATATGCCCAACTGAACATTTCAAATCTTCTAAAGCAGCAGGGGATGCTGAATCCTTGTATCTACCCATATGGATGAGCCAAACTATAAAAAACTGACTTTACCTGCATCTGAAAAATGCATTTAGTCTTAGTCTGAAATATCACCAGCGGAAACATTTACCCAACCTTGGTTTTCTGATTTCAATTTAGAATCCCTCAGGTTTTTCTTCTAGTTATACTTATCCCTAATTTGTAAGGCAAAGTCCTTTCTTCTCCCTTTTCCTTTTCACCAAATACTGGCATTGTGCTTCTAATACAAAACTTGTATAATGGTCCCTGCCTTAGCCAGACGTTGGGTAAAGGAGTAACAAGCTTTGTTAGGAAAGATCTGAGCCCTGCAGTAGAGTCGATCCACACTCTGTCTCAGACCCTTTTGGTTGTGTTGAGATCTGGAGTATGTGTTAAACAGAAGTGCTGCCAGAGCTTCTCAGGAAGAAGGTCAGAAGAAGACTAAAATGACTTCAGGACCATCTACTTCTTTTATGACCCGTAGAGGGACTTGCCTGACCAGTGTTCACAGAAACTAGCTTATCCAGCAGAGTCCAGGTGGTAAATCATCTAAACCACTCTTAGTCTCATAGGAGGGAGGGTTTAGCTGTTCCTGTTATGGCCTTCCTCTTGTATTTTTGGTAATTTTACTTGAGTGACTATTGGGACTATGCAAATAGGCAAATGCACTTTCAGTTTGGTTATCTTTCTGTTCCATAGTCCTGTAATCCGTGAAGTGATCCTTTAAAATTTCAAGGCCTAGGTTATCTCAACTGAGAGATGAGGATAATATAATTGAATTGCTTCACAGAGTTATTGAAAAAGATTGCAATAAAAGCCATTCTTTAGATAAGGGACATTTTTGGGTTGGAATAGTTCTGCTGTTATTCCTACACACTTTTATTACCAAAGCTCTGTCTTCTTAATTTTTTTCCTTCATACATTTATTGAATATATCAGCTTGAATAAGGTTAGGCCGCATGTAACAGTAAAACTTCAAATAACAGAAGATTAAACAACAGAGTATGTTACTTCTCTGTCATGTAAATAAAATCTGGAAGTAGGCACTAGGCTCCACAGGCATCAGAATCTCAGACACCTTTTATTTTTCTGTCCCACTCCGTTAGTCTGTGATTTTTATTCTCAAGATCACCTCATAATCCAATTTGATCGCTGAGGCCAAGGCATCATATTTGAGATGCAGGCCAGAAACAGGAGGAAAGACAGAAGGGCAAAAATGATCTGCCTTGCTAAGACAGTTGCCTTGAAGCAGAATTCTCGGAAGTCCCATATAGTTCTACTTGTGACTCATTGGCCAGAATTTAGACATACCCAGCTGCTAGAGATTTTAGGAAATGTGACTTTTTAGCTGGCAATCGCACCATTCCAAATCAAACCAGAGCTCTGTTACTAAGGCGGAAGGGGAGAAATGGATGTAGGGATAGGGAACTAGCACATTTTGCACTAGTCTACTTCTTCACTGTCCAATCATTCATGCACACCATTCCCATGTATCGAACACACTTCCTCGAAACAGACCCTCCAGCAAATGGGAATACAGGCTAAGATATATGACTGAGTTGGACTTTTAAAACAATAAAAATCCAGTTATAACTAAAGATGGGACATTGGCAGTTCTTGTTACCTATGGTGGACGAGTTACTTAAATGCTTACCTTTGCAAGTCTTGGGAGAGGGTGGCTATTGCAAGACACCGTTATGGATGGCACAGGAAGAATATGAGATCTGCGGACTTTGCTTACTTCTTCAAACCGTGGAGAAGTAAAAGAAAGAACATAACAGATTCACATTTTAAATGATCAACACAATAAATGATCAAAGGACTAAGAAATTTCTGAGGTTTTTTTGGAAGAATTTTTTAAAAATTTCATTGCAAAGGAATTTATGTAGCTGAAAGTTATATCCAGAGTTTAATCCCGTGCATTGGTGAATTGTAATATAGTTTGAATTTGCAGTCTTGTCAGTTCTCTAAAGTAAAGATTAGGGCAGTGATGGGAAAGAGTGGGACCCCTAAAATTGGAATGAGGACACTTGGGATGAGCTGCATAACTGAGAACCCTAAACTCACAAACTTTCATTTTGGTACCAATTACTATGTTGCTTAGTGTTTTTTAGCTGTAAACCACAGATTCCACACTGGCTACTAAGGGTGTGAGCAGCAGGTTGCACTACTCATGCTCACATTCCATTTGCCATGTCCTGGTGATTGTGACTTCTCTTAGCTGCAAAGGAGACTGGGAACCATAGTCTTTAGCTAAATTACCATGTGCCCAAATAAACTTATCATTATAAAAGTAAAGCATGAATATCGGGGAGACAATCAATGGTATTTCTACCTAAAACGAAGAATGAAGAAAGAGGAGCTAGTTGGGTGAGAAAACTGTGGGAAGGAAGAAAATAAGTTTGGTTTGGAAAATATTGAGTTTAAAAGCTTATGGGACATCTAGTATTAGATGTTCAACAAGATGGGTGGGGGAAGAGAATCCCACCCAGGGAGAGTTTAGATGAGAAAAGATGGCCAACATTTATAGAGAAAGTGGAGGAGAGGGAGTCTCTAGAAGACATTAGAAAAGAGAAGACAGGAATAGGAGGAGAATCAGGAAAAGTACTGTCTCTGAGGTGAAGAAAAGAGATTAAGGACGGAGGCAGTTATCAAGAGCGACAAATGCTACTGTGAGGACAAGTAGAAAAGCGGTTGAGAAAAAGTCTTTCGGTTTGTCTGTTGGTGACTCAGTGGAGTGGTGGGGACTGAAGACAAGTTGCAGAGAGCTGAGTTATGGATAGGAGGTGAAGAATTGGAGGTGTGAAGGCAGCTAAGCAGAAAAAGGTAGCAGGTGGACTGTGAGAAAGTTTATTTTGGGGATAAGGACTTTTGATCATGACTGTAGGCTGAGGGCACAGATCCAAGGGAAGAGAGAGAAGAGGGAGAATACTAATGATATGATGTTTGTATGGTAGATGGGGTGAGGTAAAGACTCCATGATATAGATCTGCCCATGAAAAAGAGAAGGGCTTCCTCTTTCCCCGGAATATAAAGGAAGATGATAACAATTGATAAAGAGATAAAGATACATTGAGAACTTGCAAAGAAATCTGACAAGACTTTTCAAATAATAATATCTAGTAATAGTTGAATTATGGAGCTTGGTGCTGTTACATTTCCAGTGTTTATTATCACTCAGATATACACAGAGACCTAGGTTTAAGCAGCTCAACTCCTCAGCAGGAGTTCCACCTTTGAGCTCAAAATGGTCTCCTTTTCTGAAGCTCTGCAAGCAGCAGATTTGGAAAAGGAGAGGCTAGGGACATCACAGAACAAATTCTAGAATGTAAGAAAGGGCAGAAACAGCAGCAGAGTGTTATTTTCAGGAGTCACCTTGGTTTATCAGACTGTGGCAGCTGGGCCCTGCAGGGCTGTGAGTGCCAGGGACTCACTGACCCCGAGGTTCCTCCTGGAAAAAGAGAAAACAACTGGGACCCTCCCAAGAAGAAACTTTTTAAATGGAACTTTAAAAAATTTTTGGTGTGGATGGTAAAATAATTATTGGAGGCCATCAGAGAGCTCCCATGACTCACTACCTAATGATTTCCAGCAGGATTACAAAGGATTTAAAAGTAAGCTTGAAGCTATTGAGGAGAATATGAGAGTGGTATGGACTATGGACTCTATGAAAACTGTATTGTTAATTTAGAAAAAAATATAAACTGGATTCCTAATGCTCAGGAAGTCTGCTATTTTTCTAATGTTACTTGTTTTGTTTCAGCAAGACATTTGACATTAAAAAAAAAAAACAAAAAGGCTAAGCAGAGAGGGGTAGCTGTTTAAAACCCTGTTGACCAGATCATCTCAGAAGAGTCTGGCAGTCAAGAAGCAAAACCCTTTAGAGATTTGGATGAATAGTTGAGTGGAAAGGGGGAATGAAAAGAAGAATAGATGCAAGAAAAGAAACAGGAATGGTGACCCTTTGCTTTAAACTCAAGATGTGTTAGACATTTTACAGAAGGGGCCATGATTATTTCCCTCCCTAAATCCATGAACCTTTGCAAGGTAACTTTGCAGGCCCTCCCATGAAGAGATGGTGCCTGTTTCCCTGCCCATTGAATTTGGCTGAACTTGTGACTTGTTTGGCAAATAGAATTTGAGGGACATGAATTCTTCCAGTTTTGAGCTTAGGCCTCAAGAGACCTTGCACTTAGTCTCTACCTCTTGGAACCCTGCTGAGCTCCCTAAGAACAGATTTTGGCTAGCTCACTGGATGACAATAATTTAGTTGTCCCCAGAGTCTCTGTTGATAGCCAGTCAACCCCAGAAACAAAGTCGCTCAGCTAAGAAGCAGCATGCATGTGCTCAGGTAAGAACAGAAAGATAATTCAGCTGAGTTCATCTCAGATTGCTGACCCATCCACAAAGCTGTGAGCTAAATAAATGACTGTTGCTAAGCCATTAGGATTTGGAGTGTTCTGTTACACAGTGAAAACCAATTGGTACACCACTTTGGGTTTGGGAAGGTAGTGAAGTAGGAGAAGAGCAAAGAAAGAATATGAGAGAGGGAGGTTGGGAAAAAATGCTGTCGTGAATTGTTCACGGCATAATGGAAGCAAGATTAAAACTAGTAAGGGGAGAACTGAGTACCCATTGCTGCCTGTCTCTAAGCAGTCCATCCCCCACCTTCTAGAATCAGTACCCTGCCTTTCTTCAGTGCACATAATGAGCCGTATACTGCTCAATCAATCTCACTCTTCATGTGAGCTCCTGGTGGGGTTTACCTCAGAGCCAAAAAAAAAAAAAAAAAAAGGAAAAAAGCTGCTGTCTCTGCTTTTCCTGTCATAAGCAATACTTTTCTCTGAGGTTCGTGGTCAGGTAAAACTGTAAGAAGCCTGTGGCCCAGAGGTTTAGGCAGTAGTAGGTGCTTTTGATTATTCATCAATATTTATTTGGGAAATTTCACTTTCTTTTTTTCAACCTTCCATCAGAGACCCAATTTATGTCATTCAAATCCTTCTGAGGCAAATCATGTTTCTTCCAAATAAACAGGCTTTCTCTTACCCCATATTTCTGCTCAACCTGTTGTATAAAAATTTGTTGAGATACTTCTGGTGGCTTAAGCTCTCTTTCTCTCTTTATGCCAGCCAGGAGCTTTCACAGAAGACAGCTCTGCTGTGAAGGGTCTTCCTACTACCTCATTAGCCCAGGGTTCTGAAGTCTCCTCCTAAGAGAGGGACTCCCTGCTCTTCTTTGAAATTCCACTATTGGCTGTTGTAGAACAAAGGAGCTGTGGAGCCTTTCATCCCAGGGTCTCAGAGCCCCAGCAAAATGCATGGCGTTCAAGACGCTGCATGGGCATTTTCAGAGCACCGTGCCACCGTTAATTGGTTGAGCTATAATAGGGCTTTGGGAGTTAGATAACTTTTCCCCCCACTTTTTCGCACTGGAAGGTGTTTGCTAAGAAAGATGAAGGGAAACATCTACTTCTCAGATGGCGGTAAGGTGGATTGAGGTATCAAGGCATGGTGGGAAAAGTGTGAGATTTGTGTCAGACAATCTGGGGTTGAGTCTTGGCTATTCCTTCCTTACTGGCTGTAAAACATCTTGCAAGTTACCTATCCCAGCTTAGATGAAAAGTCCTGATGTGTAAGTGGGGACACTTTGGAGAACTGTGTGATATTTAAATAACAAGCTTATATATGTATGTAAAATGCCTGACATGTAATACATACACAATAAATGGCAACTATTGTTATTACAAAGAATGATAAAGGGGATTGGATCTTCTCTTAAGACACATCTTAGTTTCCTATGCTACTCAGGCGAAAAGGATGTGTGTCCTAGTCTCAGGGAGCTCACATTTGCTGCCCCTACCCCTCCCTCCCATCTCTCTCAGTCCCATCCACAGCTCTGATCCAATGACCCAATATGTTATTTCTTCCTTCTTTGTTTTTGAGCAACAAAATTTTAAAAATTGATTTTAGAGAGAGAGGAAGTGGGTGGGGGAGAGAGAAAAAGAAACATTGATGTAAGAGAGAAACGTATCGGTTGCTTCTTCCACGCACCCTGACTGGGCATCAAACCCACAACCTAGGCATGTGACCTGACCAGAAACCTTTTTGGTGCATGAGGTGACACTCCAACCAACTGATTCTGGCAGCTCATTGTCATGGTGTCCACTCGTTCTCTTGGTTTCCACTCCAAGAGAGGACCCCTGGGCTTTGACTTTCAAACTTCATGATTTCCTTTCTTCCCAGCCTAGAAATCATTCTTACTGTGACGAGCACATACTTTGCCTTTACTTGCATTAAGTTATGCAGTTCTTCTCAACCTTCCCCACAGCATGACACACAGAGAAAATGATAATGTTTGTAGACAAACTGGGGTAACAGACGTTGCTGCTTATGGACGGAGTCCAACTCTCCTGAGGAACAAACGTTGTCCAGGGCACATTTCTAATGACTGTTGGGAAAATTGCATGTTGTCGAAGATGAATTGTTTCATTTAGTATGCTTTTGTTCATCATTGTGCTGGCACTAGCCATACCATGGTGGACGGAACTTACTCCCTGACCTTGAGGAGCTGTATTACTATGGTGTATGTGTTGACACAGACATGTTGAGGTGGCAAGATATATAGTAGAAGGAAATTGCTCTCCACGAAACCTGTCAGTCTGGGGTTAAATTCTAGCTTACTCACTTGTAAGCTATGTGAATTTGAGCAAATCAAACTTAACTTTTCTGGTTTTCAGTTCTTTATTTAGTAAAATGGAGGTCATGTATCTACCTTTAGGCTTCTTGGTAGGGGAGTGAATGAGTTTAGTGAGAAAATGTTCGTTTTCATCCTTATTTGTAAATAGGGTCATTTATCTGCAAGTTGCCAGTTGAGTTCTTTCCAAAATACCCAAATTCATTCTGAGTTCTAGTTGCAAATTTCATACTGACTATCACTCCTAAGGACTAGAGTATAAGTGGCATTTCACCTCTGAGTCCAATTTGGGCAAGTATTTGTGATTACCAACTAGAATCATAGATTGCTTTTTTCATTTACTTGTGAAAAGTTACTGCGTCCTCATTTTGTGTCAAGACAAAGTCCTCAGCTTTGAGGTGGTCATAGCCTGTGTCAGAGCAGGGGCTCAGAGGCCATTTGGTCAGCTGGCGAATGACAGGTGGAACTCAGGTATTCTGTTTTCCAGTTTCATGATTCTCCCATCAAGTCACGATGTTACACTATGAATTATAGCAGATGCCAGGATCCCTAGGATGCATTCTTGTACTTCCACAATTTGAGAACCTGACTAAAGTGAGCTATTTAAGCAACTTTACTTTGAGGGATTAAGTCAGCAGCACTAACTTCTCTAATAATAGGGCATTTTGTGGGAGGAACATATCTCAAGTTAAAACTAATAATATTATGAATTTAAGATTATCCTAAATATTTCTCTGAATTAAAAAAATGATCCGACAGTTACAAATGGTCAGATGTCTCTCCAAGGGCTTGATATTCTAGCTGTCCATCTGCTTCTCTATCTTTCTGTACACACAGACATAAACACAGATGCACTTGAACCACAGCTAAAGGTCACATACAGAAAGTTTGCAGTAAGAAAAGAAAACTAGATAAAATACATGCATATTGTGTTTTAGCCTTCTATTCTGAAGGTGAACGCTTTACGGGAAGGTTACTGCTTTGCTTATAGCCTAAGAATTCCAAAAGTTTTATATTTTACTCCAGATCTATGTTTAAAAATCTTTCTTCTGTTCTGCTCAAGCCTGGGATTCTATTTATAGTAACAGTTTGCCTGAAGTCATATAGAACTAATAGAAAAATGTCTTTAATTTGCAAGTTGTTCACTACTTATTATGTATATTAATTGACTTTGTATTTTCTCACCCAAATAAATAAGCTGAATATGTAATAACTTCTCTGAAGGAGAATAAGTGAGTTTTGGTTTCCTATACTCAGAGATAAAGTACAATAACAGAGACCAGAAGATCTAATCTTTCTTACAAATTAATGAAAGCTCAAGAGGAGTAATTCCTGATTTATAGCAGACGAACTGAAGTTTACATAGGAAATAACATCTTGGTTTTATTTTTAAAATATGGATGAGATAATGGAAGGTATTAGTATGTAAAATACTTAAAACAATGTCTGCAGATAGTACGTGTTCAATAAAATGTTAGCTATTATTATTGTAAGAAAGTAGATATATTTACACAAATAAAGGACACTGGCCCTGGCCAGTGTGGCTTAGTTGGTTGGAGTTTCATACCATAAAGCAGAGGGTCAGGGGTTCAATTCCAGGTCAGGGCACTGATTCCAGGCCAGGACACATGCTTAGGTTGTGGGTTCAGTGGGAGTGTATGCGAGAGGCAACAGATTGATGTCTTTCTCTTGCATTGCTGTTCCTCTCCCTCTCTTTCTCCCTCCCTTCCCCTCTCTCTAAAATCAATAAGCATGTCCTTGACGGAAGATAAAAAAAAAATAGACACTATTCTATGGAAAACTGCTCATGAGGAAAGGTGTTATATTTTCTATGACATATCTTTCAGTGATTTTATAATGTGAAACAACAGTCATTCTGACCATGTTTGAAAAAGAGATATCTATTTTCTCAGTTGATTTCTAAGTACCAGCATCAAGTTTTTCATCATAGGATTATGAATTATGTAAGAAATAAATCTGAAACTAATAGTTAATGATATCATGGGTGGTATCTAGTCTCAACGGCACTGAAGTAGAAAACTAAAAGAATTGAAAGTCAGCTTGGTTTGCTACGACTTCTCTTGTTTTTATTTTGTCACCTGGTATGTTCCTCTTGCATTAGCCAGAAGTCAAGTGTGCTGATTAAGGGAAGCGATTTCTTTTTTCTTTTTTTGCAGAAGCTATCAAATGTATTTTTATTTATTTATTTATTTATTTATTTATTTATTGCATTTTTTATTGTTGTTCAAGTACAGTTGTCTCCATTTTCTCCCCACCACTCCCCCCAACCCCAGCCACCCCCACCACTTCCTACCCCCCTTTGGTTTTGTCCATGTGTCTAAAGGAAGCAATATCATCAGCCCATATTCAGATGTGGAATCATAAAGGGAAAAAAATCTAACCCAGAAAAATTTCAATTACATTTACTTGAGTTTTTATTATACGCCATAGAGAAAAATTCTTGGAATTTTAAAAAAGTTCCAGAAGGTTGAGGTAAAACACTATCTCATGGTATGTATGTGTATTTGTGTGTTTATGTGTTTATCAGTGTGGTGGATGGATGACTGAGAGTATGGACCAGGATAGAACTAATGATTTCAGACAACACACCAACAAGACTGCATTCCTAGGATTGATAGACATTTGACAGACTGATAAATATTGTGCTGAAATATTTTCCAAGAAGACATTTGTGAAAAAGAAAATGCAGTAATTCAATGAGAAATATGTATTTAATGTTTGGTGGCTTCTAATTAAATTCAGGTAATCTAAGAGATTTCTTGTTAGGGGAAAAAAGATTAGATAACCACAGTTGGAGTTAGTTGTTTAGAACGACTTTGATTTTTAGTAGTGGAAAGCCAAATTGGTATAAAATTCTTCTTTACCATCATTATTGCTAATCATATATTACATCAAATCTGGGTTCTTCTCTTGGTTGACTCTGGGTTGCTCCTAGTCCCTTCTCTTATTTTTCTCCCCTTTGGAGAACATCTTTTTGAATATTAACATAGCCAACAATAGCGCAATGAGAGGGAACGGGAAAGAGAAGAGGAAGAGAAAAAGTGTGAGCTAAATGGTTTCTAAAAATACGAGATAAGCTTTGCAAGCATGATTCCACCAGCCTTGGAGCACTCTTGAGAGTTGAACAAGTATTGTGTTTACATATACCCCACTGAGATCTGAACTACCCTTATCCCCAGGCACAGTGAGCTCTGCATAGATATTTACTGATGGATTAAGTATGAAGTCATAATTGCCCAAGCCCATGGAATGAATAAAAATGAAACTTTCTGGGCATTTCTATAACACAAGGCAGGTAGAATTTGAAAGACACAAAGAGTCAGCTCACTCTAAGATTTCAGCCATCAGGCAACAGGCGACACTCCCTGAATTTCTGTTCCTGTGTTGGGGTCCGAAAGTGACGTCTTGTTTCATGAGTTTCTCCATGAAACATCCATGTGGTGGTAAAGATTCTACTTCCTCATCTTTAAATGAGGAGCTTAGATTATTCTAAACCATCATATTCTGTATGATTTTATGAAGTATGTGTTTGAACATTCTTCTCTGTAGGACGCAGAACTGTAGAAATAGGAGAAACCTCTTTTCTGGTGCTCAAGGGCATCAAGTCTAGCTTGGATTGGACAGTGGATACTGACAATAGACGGGAAGTTTCTTCCCTGCTAAGTGCACCATGTTCCCTAACTCTTGGGACAAACTCATTAATCTTTTCCCAATTATTTTAAGCTTTGAGTGTCCTTGAATATGTTCCTGGGCTCTCGTCCTCGTGTTTTTCAATGTGATATTATGCGCTTTGTGAGAATAACAAAGGGGGAAATATATGTGCAGTGTATGGATAGGTAATGGTTTCCTTAGCAACAACTGCGGTACGAAAAATATATCAAAGGTTGTGGGTTTTCCCATAGTCTCATTACCCCCAAATCTAGTCCCTGCCTATACCTAATCTTCTCTTTTTATTGTAAAATAAAACAAAGAATCATGCACTCCTATAAGAATCTATTATAATTTGGGGGTGAACCATGATCACACATATGTGCATGGCACAGGGGGACCTTCGCTGCTGTGCAGGGCGCACAGGTATACATGTGGCTTTTTTCTCCTTTGAACTGTTCAGAAACCTAAGCAACCTGTAAAATTTGTTTTCCTTTACCCTTTCTAGATTTCCATACACTTATGCTCTAATGTCAATTTGAAATGAAAACACCCAAAACCATAGAAACCACTGTGCGTAAATGTTGAGGCAAATTAGATGTTTCCTTGAAGACGTAAAGACAAGGAGAGGATGTGAGCACTATTGTCATTCTATAAAATGATATTTAACCCTGTATTGGGCTGCCCTCTTCATTTAATTTATTTATTTTAGATAAACTCTTTGAGCCACTTATCGGAATCCTCTTGAGGTTTCTTCTGTTTTAACTATCTACTTTTCTGTGATGGAGAGGAGACTTACCCCCACTAGACTCACCAGAATTAATCTGCAAAGTCTCAGTAAAGATCCAAGAACATAACTTTCTGATAAGACATGGCATTGCCTGAGCTTGGAGCCTTCTTAAAATTAATTTAGTAAAGAACCCAAAGAGTTTTCAAGAACATTCTGGTTGAAGTTTGATTTTGGAGATGAAGACTTGGGGACAGTCTCTCCTGTCTAGGAGCGGGTGCACAGTGGCCTGAGAAGGCAACATTTCTGGTCTATTCTAGACACTTGGCCTACAAATCAATATTGATCCTTCTCCGGATTTTCCCTTTTGAACTTCAGGAGAGACAGAAGTCATTAAGTAATTTTAGCATCATTTCATCAGCCGTTATTTTCTCTCCAGACATTATTGCCAATGAACTACCTTATGACCTCCTTTCTTTTAAGGAGGAAAACTTCTTGTGCCACCCCCCCGCTTCTGTGCAGGAGAACGGAAACACGCCTGGCCTCAGCTGACCATTTGTGTGTTTCTTTGGTTCAGGGAGCTGAGTTGTATGATCCCCTCCCCCACTTCTACTGAGTGCTCTGTTTTTGAGAATAACAGTGAAAAAACTGATGGCTACAAATCAGAAAAAGAGAAACAAGTTAGAACCTGAACAGTGACATTTCTGATGTGGCAAAGAAATGGGTCACGTGAACAAGCAACTCAATCCCATTCAGAAACCATGTGAACAGAGACTTCTTTCTAACTTGGACCTTGAACACATCCGCTGCTGGGGCCCTGGTCAGGGGAGGCTGGGGTGGTAGAGGCTGGGCTTGACTGGCGATTGGAGGCCATGATTGGAAGTGAGAAGTGTGATCCCAAGCCTGGCTGAGGGTTCTGGCCAGTCCTGAAGGTTACTCCCGCTTGACCATGGCTTATGGATGTTTCTGAGAGCCTGTGAGGCTGTGTAATTAGCACAAACAAGCATTTTCAGGGAGGCCCAGGAGTCTTCACTCAGCATCACGTCATTAGTGAGGCATGAAATTGTTTATACTGCAGTGTGAATTGGACAAAGAGCTATCCCAGAATGAAAAAGCAGAATCAACTGGTTTTTGTTCCTTTAGTTATTATTTAAGTTTTTGCATTTTAAAAATGTGCTTATTCTAAGCTTTAAAAAATCAACATGTCAAGATAAAAAGGGGAGGAAGGGAACTCTAGTGGCCACAATTCTCCGGTTCTACCCCTCGACTTGAGTTCTCCGAGGCCTCCCCACCGCCTAACAAGCGATATGGTCACGTAGACACTAGCCAGTCAGGAGGCTTGGGCGTATATTTTAAATAGCTATGTGAACTCTAAAAAGGCCCTCAGAAAATAAGCAACTTCTATAGTCCACCTGTTCACATTATAATTTCTTTCTCCTGTGTAATGTGTTACTCTCGGCCCTTGTTCCCCGACCCTTGGCATGTATACTGAAGTAAAAATGCTTTCCATATTTAGTCTGTCTAGTTCTGTTTCCTCTGAGACTGGCAGGTGGTTCAAATTTCATTTTGGGCTATGCTTTACGGAAAAAGTCCATCCCTAGTTCTTTTTTACCCTATTTATATCTTCTTTCTTCCCCAAGGTACTCCTTTCCTAGTTCTGCTTCCCTCTTCCTTGTATCTTCTTGCATTTCTAGGTCAAATTTACCCTTTCCTTGTTATTTTCTCCTTTATTCAGCTTCTCTCTACTTTACTACCTAATCTGTGGGGAAGATGAGTTACTTTGTGAAGTGGAACACGACTCCATTTCTGACATCCAACATCCCTTTTCCCTGCCCATTTTGACTCTAAAATAATTTAAGGAAAATGATTCCAGATCCAAGATTGAGTATAACTATCTATCAACATAGACAACAGGAAAATTTCCCAAACATTACGTACCAATGACTAATTTCTTTCTGTCTTGTATATTTGCACTGAGAAAAAAAATTTTGCCCTATATTGGGAGGTGCAAGAACAAGAGGAGTTTCCATCCTTACCACTCCACTGAAAGGGGTCTTGTCAAGGTCACCTGTGAGCGGTGCTGCCAAATTCGATGGTCACTTCTGTGTCCTCATCTTGCCTGACCTCTCAGCAGAGTTGCCTCACTTTGGCTTTTCTTCCCACTGCTGGCCCTTTCTGCTCAGTCTTCCCGGCTGACCCTCTCTTCTCTGTTTCAAATGTTTATGCCCCATGGTCAGGCCCAGGCCTTTTCTCTTCTCCATCTAAGCTCTTTTCCTGGGGATCTCATCTTTAAATATCATTTATATCCTGAGGACTTCTAAGTCTTAAAAATGACCAGTCCCTACCTCTCTCCAAAGCTCCAGACTTCTAACAAGAGATCTGCTCGTGCAGACATCTCCTGACATTTTCTCTTTGTATCTCCAAAAGATGACCTGGTATTTCCTCTTCTCCACCTGAAACATGACCAACCAAAGCAGAACTCTCTGTTCCCACTGCCCCTCACCTCCCTGACACGCTTCTTTCTCAGCCTTTCCAATTCCATCAAGCGGCGTCACCATCCATGCAGTTGCTCCATCCGAAGTCACCCCCACCCCCAGCTCTAGTCCACCGTCATCTAGCTCTGCCTCCAGAATGCCTGTGAAGTCCATTCGCTTTTCACAACTTCTCTGCTATCGCCCTTGTCCCCGCTGTTGTTGTGCTCATGACAGCAATCATTTCCAAAGAGGTTTCCCTGTTTCTATTCCTGTTCTTGTTGTGGGACTTTCTCCGTATGGCAGCCACAGTAATTTTCAAAACCATAAATCAGATTACATCATTTCTTTTCTCACCACCCCGCCTTACACTATCCCTTCATGCCTGCTCCCCAGTCCCCCATAAAATGCTCCTCTTTGCATTGTCTAGTAGTTTACTTCCACTGTAGTCCTGACCTACTGAGAAGTTTAAGCCTCTTCATGCTATTGGACTCCTTTCTCATAGGTAAAAAGGGGCCAAAAATATTTACGGATCTGAAAATCCTTTCAAGTATTTATTGCTCTGCAGGAGGAGATCTTCGTGGGCAACCCTCTCCTTCTCTGAAGCTCAGACAGTGGGAACTTCAGGGACCATTGGTGGTGTTTCTCTCCTATTATGTGATGAAGGTGCTGGAGAGAGTTGGGAAAAATAATGTGGACTTGGGGAGACAAAGGTAGATTAGTGGGAGAACAAAATGTGGAAGTAAGACATGACAGGTAGGTTTAAAAGAGGAATAATAATTTTTTTCTTTTATAATTCATGTCACAGTAAAATTTTATAAATTTGGTAAAAGGAATAATAAAATGATACTAACTAGCATTATATTAATAATAACACTGTTTCTCTCTGAATTATATATAGTCTCTCTGAAAAGAACTAAAAATTGTTTTAAAAAGCTCTAATGATATTATATTATTGGGCAACATGTCTATAATAGACATTAATTATACGGTATTAAACAGATCCACAGAGCTTTTTAAAGGTACAATAGGCTAATAAAACATCAGAAACCTAATTGCTATTCTAAGAACTTAGAATTAAAATTAGCGTAATGAGACAAAAAATTTTAATAAGAAAAGTATCCACAGCACATTTGCCATGGTATAGTTTTCACTGTAAGGAAAATGTTAAAAATCAATAAAAACAAAATAATTACTCAGACCTTGTTACACAAATATTGCTGTTAGATTTTCTCTTTTTCTTCCATATCTTATTGTGTGGTTTTCAGAGCCTTTTATAAGTCAGCCACTAGAGAGCAAACTTCTTCTTTTTATCAGGCTGTGGTTTTATTTAAAAAAAAAAAAATATATATATATATATATATATATGCTGCATATATATTGGTACTCACAATACTACATTATCTCAGACTGTAAAATCTGACGATACAGCTTCTGAATGCCTGGGGTGGTGGGCATGCGGGTGGAAGTGGAGGAATTTTAAGGCCTTTTATATTAAATACATAAGAAAGAACAAGATAAAATGTTGTAATGTTGAGCTACCTGCCTGGAGTGAAAATGAAACCTTCTGTTAATGGAGCATAAAGTCTTATGTTTCATCCCATGTAATAAAATATGATAGGTATTGTTTGGTCTGACAGGCATCTTGGGCCTTTTTCCTAGGCAAGTGTTTCTTGAGAGCTCAAAGAAATAATATTGTTTTCAGGTGAAATGTGGACAAATTACATTGTCAGCTATTTCCAAAGGCTTGAGCCAGGAAAAAAAATAAAAAATAAAATAAAATTAAAAAGGCTGCCAGTTAAGGAATATTCTCATCTATTGGACAGAATCACCACTATTGACATCCCTTCTAAACAGACACTAGTCCCCCAACGCCAGTACGCACGCGGACCAATCTGCTAAAGGGGGTCGGGAACAGAAGAGGCCATGCATGAGCAGTGGGGGATTTAGTGCACAGAGAAACCCCAACTCACCAGGCACCAGAGGGTCTTTGTCAGCTGACTTTTTGGCCAAGATTTACTCGATAAATAAAACTACCTTCTCTTCCGGTGGACTATTAACGACTGGCTTTGTGCACATGACCCTAGGGACCTGCAGCTGAACGAAGTCGTTGGTATCAAATTTCATCTCTGCTGTCTGGGCTTTGGAATAGTTGAGGAGCTATAACCTAGAATTTGGAATTGTGGAGTATTTTACAAAATAATGTTTAGCAGATATAAGTAGATTATAAAAGGTATATAAGAAGGGAGATTTCAAAACTTTGCAAGGAAACCCTTTCCAGGGTTTATCGGCTCTTCGGTTACAATATCTTTCTGGTATCAGACGGACTTGTGAAATTGTCCATATTTGAACAATTTGGCTGATAAAATGACAATTTCACGGGGTTTGACCTAATACTTCATTCTGTAGGACCTCCTGTGGAGAAGCCTCAATGAACATTGCTCAGCATTTAATCAGTAATCAGCAATCATTGCACCCACCGAGGCCAGTGCAAGTCAACAAAGACACTCATCCAACGCTTCCTCTGTGCCAGCCCAGTGACGAGCACTGAGGCAAACGTCAGGGTCGACCAGAGGAGTCCTGTCTTTGCAAAGCTATGTTCTAGTGTGAGACGCTAAAAGGAATCACTCACTGTAAAGAGAATCAGGCTGGTGATACATTCTCTAGATTTGAAGAGCTGTCGGAGTAAGAGAGAGGATGAGATTCAGTCCTCACTGGGGGACCTCAGGGAGACCACTGAGGAGGTGGCCCTTGCATTCGGGAATGGATCCTTACATGGAGGAGGTGGTAATTTAGCTGGGACTTGAAGGATGCATAAGGTTATTCTTACAATTTCTGTCAGATGTCTGCAGCTGGGGTTGTCACTTTATCACTAGTGGTAAGGTCCCTGAGGGCAGTGGTCTCTCGGTAACCACAGGGAACCTGGCGTGGAGAAGAGGCTCCATTCAGGCTCTCACGCCTGTGCAGTTCAGGGGATGAGAACATGTATTCTGCAGCCACGCTGCCACTTAGTAGCTGTGTGGACCTGAATGATTTATTCAACTTCTTTTTTAAATTTTTAAAGACTTTTATTTATTTAGTTTTAGACAGAAGGGAAGGGAGGGAGAAAGAGAGGGAGAGAAACATCAATGTGTGGTTGCCTCTCACGTGGTCCCCACTGGGGACCTGGCCTGCAACCCAAAGATGTGTCCTGACTGGGAATCAAACTGATGACCATTTGGTTCACAGTCTGCGCTCAATCCACTGAGCTACACCAGCCAGGGGGATTTATTCAACTTCTTGGTGCCTCTGTCCTCATCTCTAAAATGTGAGTAAATAATGGAACCTGTCTATTCTCTCCTTTGGAAATCAGACATGACTAGTATTTCCACAGGTCTGTGGGTAGGCTCACCAAAACTCTTTTTACTGACACACTAATGGAGCTCCCATTGGAAAGAACAAGAGAGAGCTGGACTAACAGAATAGGGAGTCAGGCTGGCAGGTCTGGCTCCTCTGAAGCCCTCGTTAATTAGGGGAGTCAGGCAGAACACTGTCCAATGTGATGTTTTCCACTGGCCCAGTTCCGTGCACTGATTCTTGCAGTATGTGTGCAAACTAGGTTTACAAGTAAATAAATGAAATCCTGGAAAAGCTATTTTTACCTAAATCTCTCTAAAATCCTGGTGCTTTGGTGGGATTTCTTTTCTCGCCCTTAAACAGATTGTAACTCAGGGTGGCCAGTGCTGTCTCCTTCAGGGACCTAAGACTTCTGCTGGGTGGCAGAGGCGCCTGGCAGATCCTCACCCAGCAGAAGTAGCAACCTCATCTGACACCAGGTGGCATGTCCCTGAGCACATCTGAGACAGCCCCTGGGAATGCTCAGACATTTGGGGTGGGTGGGAGCTCTTGGCATAAGGGACCTGAAATATATAGCAGGGAGGGTGAAAATCAGCAAAAGAAACATTATCACCCAGTGCTACCCAATTTGCATCTTCAGGCTGCCATGGTCTGGGGTACATCAGTTGCATGAATCCTGAAATTCAGCAATTTCCATTGTAAATGAAGGTCAGAAAAGTTTTTAAAAATTTCTCCTCCTACCTAAGAAAGTAATATATTTCATTTTGGATAGTTAAAAATATATATAGAAAGATACAAAATTAGATTAAAATTACCATTAGCTTATTATGCAGTGATAACTACTTTTTATGTATTTTTAAAAATGTATTTTGACGTACAGTATTTCCATCCAGATTTTATATCAACAGAAGACATGTATACTTGGAATTAGATAACTTTTCAAAACTTATCCAAATAGCTATGTATTGCTATAAAATTTTTACCAATTCTTATTATCTTTTTCACTTAACATTACATGTTGAATGTTTTCCTATATTAGCTATTATTGAAATATCATTCAATATGCATATTTCCTTATATAGGTTACTATCAATTTTAAAAGTCATTTAAATTTTTATTAAAGTATAATATGCAAATATTACATGCAGATATTCTACAAAATGAAATCGTGCTAAAGGTCATTAAAATAAGAACAATTCCTTCTCCACTCACTCTTACCTACTTTTCCTTGTCTCAAGAGCAACTAGCTTCCTAAGATTGATTGATTGATTGATTGATTTCCTCTCCTAAGAATATGCTCTCCTTGATTTTAGAAAGAGAGAGAGACGGAGGGGGAGATTGAGAGAGAGAGAGAGAGAGATATCAATGTAAGATAGAAACATCGATTAGTTGCTTCCCGTACCCACCCCGACCAGGGGAATCGAACCCACCATCCTGAGCCAACAATCTTTTGGTGCAAGGGATGACGCTCCAACCAAATGAACCATCCAGACAGGTGGCTTTATCATCATATTTTAAAATAATGTTAATACTTTATTATTTCTTCATTTACCAAGTTAGTGCATATAGTGAAGACTTTTGCTTCCTTTTATGCTCTCTTTCTTGAATCTTCTTAATGTAATTATATTTGATTTTTTATGAACTATGTATTTATTGTTTTCACGATAATTATTATATGAATATTATTTACCACCAGTGTAAGTTACATGACATGATTATGTTTTCTTTCTTATATATTTTTTGTTTTTTTGTAATTAATAATTGTAATGTTCACTTGCATAAATTTCTTTGACATGTGTTAAGTCTTCTTACCTTCCAATAGCTCTGTAAAATGACTGTCTACACAATTTTCCACATGGTCAAAACTGTCATATAATTTATCACTTCTATTTTATTCTGTGAAATTCCTTTAAAGGCCTCTGACCTCCTGTTCCATTCTAGACTGCTTCTCCCTAGGCTTGGAGCCTGTAGATTTTTTAAAAGATGGAATATTATTAATTAAAAAAAATACATACCTACAATATTTGTATAATTTATTTGTTTATAAATGTATTTTTATATAATAAAATAGTGTGCACATTATGAATCATAATCAGAAATAGAAATTTTAAAAGGCTAATGTAAAAATAAATAAAAAAAATGTTATTTCCTTCTTGTGCCCCTACTAATTGTCTCTCACTCACCAGGCTATGAGACCACTGCTCTAGGCTTGCTCACCGTGATTGTCCTGGGAATCTTCCTTGCCATCAGTCCAGGAATTCCTTTTGGCTAGTTCTCATGTTGGACTTTGCTTCTTGGATTCCATACTTCCTTCTTTTAAGTTCTTTCTTTCATTTGGAAGGAGCACATTCTCTAGTAGTTTCCTAAGAAAAGGTGCAAAGGAGATTAATTTATAAGATTTTGGTTGTCTAAAAATGTCATTATATAAGAAAATAAAAACACAAATGAAGAGAAAAGATTTGTAAAACACTTACTGATAAAGGATTGTGTCCAAAATACACAAAGAACTCCCAAAGAACATATATGCCTGAACCATGGACAGGGACAATGGTATGGGGATGGCCTGCAGGAGGGAGTGTAGGGGCTGGTTGGAGGTGGGCAAAGGGGGAAAAAGTATGGACAACTGTATTCGTGTAAACAATAAAAAATGAAGAAAAAAGAAAGCAAATAGTTCAATTAAAAAATGTGCTAAAGATCTGAATAGATATCTAACCAAAGAAGATATATAGATATCAAATAAACACATGAAAAGCTACTCAAGATCATATGTCATTAAGGAATTGCAAATTAAAACAATAATGTGATAGTACTACATATGTATGAGAATGACCAAAATCCGAAATATGAAAACACCAAATTCTGTAAGGTTTGGACCAATAGGAACTCTCATTCATTGCTGGTGGGAATGTAAAATGGTATAGCCATTTTGGAAGATGATTAGTATATGATCCAGCCATCACACTAGCTGGTATTTACCAAAATAAGTTGAAGATTTATGTCTACACAAAAACCTGTATGTAAATATTCATAGTAGATTTATTCATAATTGTCCAAACTTGGAAGCAACAAAGATGTCCTTCAATAGGAAAATGAATAAACTGTAGAATACGCATATAAGAAAAAATTATTTAGCAATTTAAAAATCTATAAAGCCATGAAAGACATGGAGAAGACTTAAATGCATATTGCTGAATGAGAAAAGCTAGTCTGAAAAGGCTAGGTACCATATGATTTCAACTATATAGCATTCTAGGAAAGGCAAAATTGTAGAGACAGTAAAAACATCAGTGCTTGACAGGGGTTGGTGGGAAGAGAGGAAACGACTAGGTGAAACAGGGAACTTTTAGGCATTCAAATACTCTGTGTATATACATGATGCATACATTTGTCTAAACCCAAAGAATGTACAACATAAAGAGTGAACCTAATGTAAACTATGAGCTTTAGTTAATAATAGCCTATCAATATTCATTCATCTATAACAACAAAAGTGCCACATTAATGTAACATGTAGTACACAGCCGTACCACCCTGAAAGCACCCGATCTCGTGTAACGTCAGATGTAACTAACAGGGGAAACTGTGTGGTTGGGGGGAGGTGGGGGCATGGGGGGACGGGGGTAGATGAGGGCTGTGTAGAACTTCTGCTCACTTTTCCTGTGAACCTAAAACTGCTTAAAAAATAAAGTCTATTATGTTTAAGAGTCTTTATGCTCACATATGATTAATAATTTGGGTTGAGAATTTTAGACTAAAGGTCATTTTCATTCAGCATTTTTGAGACATTGCTCCATTGTCCTCTAAACTCAGTGCTGTTCTTAGAAACCTCATGCCATTTCGTGCTGTGATCCGTGGTATAATCTGTTCTCTCCATCATTCCACTCCCCAGACTCTTCAACATCTCTATTTTTAGTGCTTTGAAATTTCATAATGCAGGTCTTTCTTTTATTAATTTCATTGGCTTTTTCATGTGGAGACTCACACCAGTAGTGTTAGGAACTTAAATTATTTCTTTGATAATTTCCTTTTTATTGTTTTCTCTCTTCTCTCCAATAATCTGGGTCTTTGGGTTGATTCTCTAGTTTTCTTATCTTTCCTCTTTCAAC
The DNA here is from genome assembly GCA_004026765.1 of Micronycteris hirsuta. Lineage (NCBI taxonomy): Eukaryota > Metazoa > Chordata > Mammalia > Chiroptera > Phyllostomidae > Micronycteris > Micronycteris hirsuta. The sequence continues at coordinate 54,817 of PVJI01006767.1, read as the reverse complement.
ACCAATCTCTTTGTTTCTGTTGTTGAACTTCCTGTTTTCCTAGACCTCATTTGCCAATTCCCCAATTGGGTTTGTCATTTTTGCTATTATTTTCTTCTCTCAGGAGCTATTAATCATAGTATCATTGAAATTATCTTCTGCTCTCTGCATCATCTCTATGTCCCTCCTCCATCCTCCGTTAGTTTTGATCACTTGCATTCAAGGCTGTCCTCCAGTGTCTGGTAATATTTGTCTGTTCATTTGTTGTTAAGAAGAAGCACTGAAAAGCGGGTTGGGAGCTCTATGTATATGTGGGGCAATCAACTGGTAGATCATGCTGTGGAACAATTGGGGAGTGTAGAGGTTTTGATTGAACTCCCAACATGTAAGCATTGCATTGTCTCCTCAGGTTCATTTCCTCCAGAGCAGGACACTACCATCTCCTGCCTGGGGGTGGAAGACTTGCTGCCTGTGTTCTAGTGTTGGCAGTGGAAAGGGCTGGCATTTAAGCATCCACAATGCAGATTTTCATTTGGTGTCTCTTTGCAGCTCAGTGCTTCATCTCCACCCCCTTCTCTGCCTGATTTTTCTTGTCTGGAGACTTTCTGTTTCAAGTTCTTTGGATACTCTAGGGTACAGATGTTCAAATTTTCTCATCTTTGTCTAGTGGGAGCCACTTTAGGTATGCTCCAGAGTCCTTTGACATTCCAGTTGATAAAATTCTTGCTGTCTGTTAGGTCAAGATCTTCCAGGGTCAACATCTATCTTATTTGACCTAGACCTTGAATCAAACATCTCTCTAAGGATCCCTAGTTCTTTTTAGTTGAAAATCGTATTTGGAGACAAAATCCTGGTGTGAGGATACTCATTGGACAGCATCATTGTGGTGGGACTTTTCATTGGGAAGAGCTAGAAAATATTTATTTTTTAAGATAGAATTAGGAGTTCATAGTGATATTTCCAGCTCAATATCAGGATAAAAAAGCTCTTACTTAATGTATCTGATCTTACATGGCCACTTTCTTCTACACTGAAAATCCTGTCTCTCAATGTCACTAGAATAGTAGAACGAGAATATCATATGATTGCATGTTTCTTTTCCCCCATAGTACACACATCAATGTCAGAATATCAGTACCAACATTACTACCAACAACATAATTACTAAAAATAGCTTAAGACTTTTTTTTAATTCTTAAGTTTTTATTTTTAGAGTCTATTTCAGCACATATACACAGTCTGTCCCTCCCTTCCTGTCCCATTGACAGTACAACAATCAGGCCCTTGCCATCTTACCCTTGAATAATAGGGCAATTTTCTTCTCCTTTGACTTCCCTGCCTCCAACCCTTTTTATGTTCCATAACTAGATAGATAATCTTAAAATATTTGCTTGCCTCTGTTATCTCCCTATTAAAAAAAAACTTAGGTCATTTCTAGAAATATAAAAGAAAAAAATCCGCATTTATTAACCTGTTCAAAGACCCCTACCTACCACCCCAGCTTATTGCCACCCTCCTGACGCATCTATGCAAACTGGTCGTTGCAGTTACACTGTCCTGCAGATACAGTTTTCATGGTTCCACCTCCGTGCCTTTGGTTAAGCAATTTTCTCTCCTGAAGTGCAGTTCATTCTTGCTGTGTGTCTTAAATTACATAGATTTTCAATATAAGTCTAAATTATATAGATTTTTACCTTGCAGAAACAGAACAGGATGGACCCATCATCCAATTTTGGGTTCCCTCCCAAAATTTGCTTTTGCTGTCAAGACTCATGAGGCACCCACGCACCAGGAGGCTATGAAAAGGTTATTACTCACATACTGGAACTTCTTATGGAGAGTGAGGCAGGCTCCCAAGCAGTCTGACACTGGCTTGAGAGAGAGCAGGGAAAGAAGACTGGCTCCACTGTTATTGTGATTGTGGAGTGGGGTTGGGCTGAGGGAGCCCACAGGGCCAAGGTTTGAAACTACTGCTAGCACCAAAGGAGGAGGCAAATAAGCTTCTTATTGGTTTATCCAGATGTGGTGCAGAAACGGTGTGAAGTGATGGTGCTTGAAAGCTGCCAGCAGTCAGATATCAGAGATGGAGTCAGACCCTTCGTTACAAAGATGCAACCCAAATCTCACCGACCTCTCGGGTCCTCAGTCATCAGTTTTCTTCTGAATTCCCATCATTCTGCATTTTTTTTGCCCCATCCTATTATTTAACTTTCCTGTTATTTGACTTATAGAAATAAATTTAATTACTCTAGAGTCATACCTCCAAGGGTAGAATCCAAGTTTCATCGTAGGTCCTGAATCTTACACAGTTTGGCTCTCTTTATGGAAAAGAGTACAAAGTAGGTACAAGGCCTTGGAAGGGGGCTACACCCAAGAGGGGTTCTGAAGCATGAGCTTCACAGTAAATCTGCCTCTGCATGTCCCTTATGCATTAGGAATATACACTAAAAATTTACACATGGCAAGGTCCACTTCTGTTGGTTATAGTTCTATGAATTTGTCCATATGCATAGACCCTTGTAATTACTGTGACAAGGTACAGAGCAAGTTCAATGCCACAACGGCCCCCTTGTGCTGCCCCTTTGTATTCAGAGCTTCCTCCAGCCCCTCTTGTATATTCTGGTTTTTCCATTAGATCTTAACACCTTTCATCTAAGAGTTCGTTGTTGTTGATGATAATGGTCAGAAAAAATGACATTTTATTTTTCAAAAAGAATGGATTCTCAGCGGTAAACAAAGGTGGTGAGCATATTCTCTGATAAGGATCACATAGGAAGCCTTCCATTCAACTAAGTCTGAATTCACAAATTAAAAAAAAAATGACCATGTTTTCATTTGAGACCCTCAGTGGTGAAATTCATGAAATTCAAATAGTTTTAGGTCCCTTCCTTTGGCTGATGTTTGACTTCATTGGTGCAGCATAGTAATGCCTTGAACATGTAGACGTTTTATAAATACTTGGGAACTTAAATTAGTGAACTAGTCTGCTGAAGGAGAAGTCATCAAAGCTAAACGCCAAGTAGCATCCTTTTAAAAGTAAGTATACCCTTATTCTTAAATTTGTATATTGGTGTGTATGCGTGTGTAAACATAAATCTGTGTTCATGGACAGTTATGTTTCTTCTTCTTTGGGAGTTCTAGAAACAAGATTAAAAGTCGTAGTACTGCAAATCAGACCTTGAAGGAGGGCTGGTTTCTCTACTCAGAGAAACTAGGTCTTTTTAAATGAAGCGAGTTGAGAAAGGAGAAAAGAAGTCTTTTGCTGAGATATCAACTGAATATGCTATGGCTCCTTAGTAACCTGAGAGCCCCAGTATCCAAACTGACTCCGTATAACACAGATCAGATCAATTTTGCCCACGCTTATTTGCAACTGAAGAATACCTAATTTACTGTTTTGACAGAATCACTACTACTGGACTCAAATTGTTCATTTAATCTGAAATTGAAAGTGGCTTTAACAACAAGGAAAGGAGGAAGCAGAATGCTCTTCTCACTTCCTTAATGATGAATTGTTTTCAAATATCACTGTGTACCTGACCTGCAGCGGAAAATGATTGTGCCTCGGTTTGCCAGTGCAGAACAAAGAAGGGTCACACAACTGGGTGTTCCAGATAAAAGTCCAATTAACCTCAAAGTAGTGCCTCACAGAGTGAAGAGAAGAAGCTCAGAGGCAGAGGCTTTAGCTGCAGAGCACAACTTCTCTCCTTGTGATTAGTTGTATTAACCAAACTGTTAATTCAGCCTGCGAGGAAGGTCAGGAGTTCTGCTCACTTCTGTCTCCCTGCCACTTCCTGAATGTCTACTCATCAGAGTCTTGCCAACGACCAGGCAGTTTGTTTAGTGGGACTACAAACAGAAGTGTGGGTGAGAATTTCAAGAACCACCCCACCCCCCCCAAAAAAAAACCAGTCTTAGCAGCAACTGGCAGCCAGCCAACAGAGAGTTCTCTGGAGAACGGAAGACATTTTTATCACCGTCTCTAGGCCTGGGGATTTGAAACTGTGTGGTCATTCCCAGAAGAGGAACGCAGGTTTACAAAATGCCATCTTTTGGAATAGTGGATATTACATTTTTAAGAGGGGGCTAACAGTTGCTTTATTCACCTTTCTGTGAAAGATTTATCTGCATAGACCAGACTTTCGGCTCTGGATTATTTCCCATTGTGTCTAAAATGATAACACTGGTTATTTCTTGTACTCAACCCTTGTGTGGAATGAGGTAGCCAGCCCTTTGCCTCTTTAGTTTCACTCTCCTTAATTCCCAGGCATTTACAATCATCCAAATTGTGTTTGATTAGCATAAGCTAGATTTCCCTCAAGAGTTTCCTAATACATTTCTTCTGCAATCAAGTCCCACTTGGATACAGTAAGCCCCTCTGTTCATCCAGTGTGTCATTCAAATAGATTTAAAGAGAGATACATATGATCACTGGCACTTGGTGATGACAAAGGACCGAGGCTGCAGGGCGCCGTTCAGAAACCTATGCGGCAACAACAAAGATAATGGCGACTGGCAGCAACAGAGCCCTCGCTACTGCTGTCCTTAAGAGCCGTGCTCTCAGCCCGCTCTTTAGGGACAAAAACTGATAACAAGGGAGTGTGATATTTTTGTTTTTACAGAACAAAGTCTCTGTAAAAGTTGATCAAATAAAAAAAAGACTGTATTAGAGCATTAAAGAGAACCTCTTGGTTATTCAAGGCCAGGAACTGCAGGGTGAAGGCAATTCTCTTTCAAGATCTGTAAGGCCTTTCCCTACATGGTTTCCTTTTGTGTATTTTGTAGTTTTTGCTTGAGAGTTGCACATTTTTCTGAAACTTGATCTGTGGGAGTCCTTTGAGACCTAGGTAGAAGTTGAGACTACCATCCCAGGCACTCCAGGAGTTACACTCTCTGCTTGAAGTTTTTCTGACTACACAGCTAACACGAATTTGGACTGCAAGCCATGTGAGAACTGGCGTGTGGCTGTGGACACTCATGGGAGGTTGTTTAATCATCCACTCAGCACTGAGATCAAGAGAGACACGATCCTCGCTGCCACCTTTTATAGAAGAGGGGCTATTGCTCATTCATCTGTACATAGAAGGTGTAGCTCTCTGGGGTTCCAGCATTATGTGAGGGGCTCTTTATTTAGATCATCCATCTTAGGTGGGTCTCCAGCCCTGTGTGGCCCTCAAAGCAGAAGCTCAAATGCCCCAGGCTTTGGCAAAAACTTTCAAGGTGAAAGTCGGCTTTGGTATTCACTTACCAACTAGGGTCTATGCTCTGCTGTATTTTTTGGAGGGGAGGGGCTGGAATCTGCAGAAAGCTTTATTTTATCCAGCTCATTGATGCATTTAAAGGAATTTAAAAAATTTTCAGCTGACATTTTAGTTGTGTCAGCCAGGAAGTTATTTGGAAGATCTCCCAGTGTCTCCACTTTTCTGTAAATATCTCTTTGTGTCCCTTTCCCGGTTAGGTCAGTTTATTTAAAGTTTTTAGTGTTCCAGAATTTTGACTTATTGTGGTTCAGATGGCTAAGACTTCTATGGTTCTGACCCAAATCCAGTTGCTGCCCTCACTGATATTTGCCCCTGTCATTTCAATTCCCAAATGAAAATTATTAAGAGGGGGATCTAATTTCCAAGTTGAGTCACTCAGGTTCATAGGTCATTGGTCACTGACGTTGGGTCAAAGTCCAGGGTTCAGCCAGGTGTGGTCACTGTGTGTGTGCTGGATGGTCAGGCCACGTGTTACAAAACACGGCCACCATTCCTTCACAGGGCTCCAGGTGGGCAGTTTCCCGTTAGCAGAGGGTGTGGGAGGAGCCACATACAAAACGTGTCTTGTATAAACACGGATAAGAACAATGTACCTCCTTCCTCTGCCTTAGAAACAGCCACAACAAAATGGGTGGGATTCTGACACGGGGTAGACCGGACCTGCCGTACCCGTGGGTGACCGTGACTCGGTTGCGTGTGCCGTGACACGCGGGGAAAGCAAGTCCGGGGCTACGTGGCTGATTCCTCCCATTTCCAGGAAAAAGCCTCGTGGCTTGCCCAGCCAGGGTTTTTATCAGGGGCGTTAGCAATTTACATAAGATTGATTATTCATGGGATTAAGTAGAACAGGTAGGATTACTCATAGCAAGGCATTGGGATGTTGATTCAGGTCTGGTGGCAGACAGGACCAGGTGAAAGCAATATTCAGAGATCAGCAAGCTAGAATTTTTTAAGATACGCCTTTGCCAAATTCCTATTAGAGAATTCCCATCCCACAGACATGATCCACACTTGTTCACACAGGAGTCACACGGAGCTGTGCTCAAAACGTGTAGATTCTCAGGACTGTGTGTTTACACACGTGTGGAAATCACTGCCACAGGATTCAAAGCAGAGGTGGTTTCTATCAAATTCTTAAGGCATGGAGGGTAGTTGTCATGAGGTGAGAACTTGATATCCAAAGTAGAATCCTGCATTAAGACTTAGTTTTAGTTTCATGGCCCTTAAACTCTGTTTATGCTCTTTGAAAGTCCAAGAAATGGTTGCAGATACACACGAGAATCAAAATAGACTCACCAAAAACAGGTGGAATTTTAACCAAATAAAATGATGACATTTATAACAAGTTTTAAATAATATTGGGAAAACACTTTGGTAAAAGCCTAAACAGGAAAAAGGATCGAAAATTATATATTTCATATGATTTTAGCTATTCAGATACATGAAAAAAACTGAAAGGAAATATATTAAAATGTTAACAATGGCTCTCTGAAGTGAAATTTTAAATGATGATTACTTTTTCACATCTGTTTTTCACTATTCTGCCAATTTTTAATAATGGATAGTTTTATAATGAAATAAACATTAAATCCAAACAACCATATAAAGGACATGTAGTATTCTCATATACCTTATTTTCAGATGCAAATAGCATATAGTATTGATGTACTCATTGAAGATAATGTACCGAATGAGATCACATTTGGTAAGTGCGGGTTAATTGCTCAGACGATAATGGATTTGTGGTTACTGTTATGTAATTGTTTGTCCCATCTTTCCAAGTAGATAACAACCACCTTACTGCAAGATGACAGTCACAACAGCAAACATGCATTATCTCATATAACCATCACACTAACCCTCTGAGGGAAGTATTATTAGTCCCAGTTTTTGGTTGATGAAACTGAGGCATGGAGTATGTATGGGACTTGTGCAGGTTTGCACTGCTAGCACACAGTCCAGACCAAGTATGGACCTTAACCAGTGCCCTTGGAATCATGGCTTTAAAAAAATTTTATTTTAATCAATTATCACCGTCCACAGTAGTTTATCTTGTGTGCAGAAACACAAAGCCAAACACACAGTCTATGAACTCTACCCAGAAACCTACGGTTCCAGGAATTTTCAGAGGCTGCTGCATGTCTGGCTGTAGGTATGTTATTTTCTCACTGTGGTTGGCGGAAGTGAAAAAAGAGTTCATAGTCGGCTTGCATCGGGCTGGGTATTGGGCTAAAATGAGAAGCATCCAGTGCAAATAATTTGGAGAGCTGTCATTGCTGAGAAATGTATAAAAGCAAAGTATGTTCTAGCTCAAAAATATACTTTCAAAAGCTGTACTGCACACAGATAAATGGAAGCCACATGAGCGGAACCGGGTATGCATGCGGGCTGCCGGGCGGTCTAGCCATGTGGGAGAACAGGTAGCATAACTGCAGTAGCTGAGGACCTTGCCCTCAAAAGTCTCTGGGCTTGCCTTTAGAAAAGAATAGAATTCTTTTTTTTTTTTTTTCAATTGAGAAAGTACATGCACAGGGTAAGAAAAATTACAAAAGAGAATACAGTGAAATATCATCCCCTACCCACAACCCTCATTTTTTCTTTTTTTTTTTTCATTTTTTCTTCTCAGAGGCAACTATTGTTACCAATTTCTTAAATGTTCTTCCAAAAATATTTATGTATAGAAGTATATATTTAGTATTTGTGTATATACTTTTAAAACAGCACATAAATGGTTTCAAATTACACCCACCTCCTTTTTCTCCCCTTAACACATCTTGGCAGAGCTTACTGTATATAGTAGTGTACAAGGCACTTGGCTGAGGGGACATTGGGGTTGAAATTCAGTAAATTATGTTCTCTGGCAGGAGGTTGGTCTGCCTGGAAGAGGGTCTAATTTCTTAATTCACACAAAGGTACCATATTGGGCTTTAGAGTTTGTACACCTGTGTGAGCACTAAGGAGTAAGTTTAGGTATGTTGTTACTGAGATTCTGAAACATTTGGTTTCAAGTGAGAAAAACATATTGATGTAAAAAGACCTTGTCCTGGCTGGGTGGCTCAATTGGTTGGAGTGTCGTCCTATACACCAAGGGGTTGTAGGGCTGATCCCCGGTCAGAGCACATACCTAGGTTGAAGGTCAATCTCTGGTCAAGGGGTCGGAGGTATGACAGGTAACTGATTGATGTTTTTCTCTCACATTGATATCTCTCTTGCCCCTCCTCTCTCTCTAAAATCAATACGTATATCCTCAGGTGAGGATTAAAATATAATAAAAATAATAAAATAAAGAACTGAACTCCAGAGGTATTTAATTTTTGTAAACAATATTTCAAATTCTGATCCATTACCAGCCTTGATAATTGACTTCCAGCTGCCACAGGAAATGTTTGCTTTTTTCTCTAGGGCCCTAATCATCCACAGCAGGTGCCTTTCATCTCTTCAAGCTGTCCTTACCACCTCAGAACGGTCCTCACCACTCCCAGAATTGTCCCTGTGGGGAGTTCCCATTATCTGAAGTTCAGATAAATCAAAATTTCTCACCTGACTTCCATAGGAGAGTGTGGTTTGTTCTCATATCTCTGAAAACTTCAGCTTTCCTGCTACTAAATATCAATAAATCTTCTGATTGTCCAAAGTATAGACAGTATAAGGCTGAAGTGAAGGGATTTACATGAAAGAATTTTTATTAAGATTTATTTATTTATTTTTAGAGAGAAGGAGAGAAACATTTATGTGAGAGAGAAACATCGATCAGTTGCCTGTTGTATGCTTCCTGACTGGAGACCGAACCCACAACCTAGGCATGTGCCCTGACCAGGAATTGAACTGGAGAACCTTTGCTTTGCAAAACAGCACCCGACCAACTGAGCTACACTGGTCAGGACAGAATTTTTATTCTTAGAAGCAGTGTGGTATAGTGAATGGGGCAGGGCCTTTAGAATCGACAGAATAGGTACAAGAATCCTAGATCTGCCATGCTTGATAATGAATGTGTGTAAAGCAATTTGCACATAGCTGGCAATCAGTAACTAGAAGTAATATTGATGATGATGATGACAGTGATGTACTCTGTGTGAATGAGTAAGGAAACAGATATATCCTGGGGACAGTGCTGGGTATTCTACAGATGTTAAGTAATGTTCAGCCCATATAGTAAGCATCATAACTCCATTTTATTTTATTTTATATTTTAAATTATTTTGTTGTTCAATTACAGTTGTCTGCATTTTCCCCCCACCGCATCCCCCAACCCCAGCCATCCCCACCTCCCTCCCTTGCTTCCATCCCCCCATCTTGGTTTTGTCCATGTGTCCTTTATAGTTGTTCCTGAAAACTCTTCCCCCCATTATCCCCTCCCACCTCCCCTCTGGTTGCTGTCAGATTGTTCGTAATTTCAATGTCTCTGATTATATTTTGCTTGCTTGCATAACTCCATTTTAAAGGCAAGGCCAAAGAGGTGAAAAAACTCGTTCAAGATTCACAACTACTAATGCATAGGACTAGTATACAAGCCATACTCCTCCACATTTTAGCTGATGTTCTTTTCCGAGATAATAAAACTTTTTTTAGGGAAGTAAACCACATGTTAATGATGTTCTGAGCAGTGATTTATACAGGTTCATTCTTTCTGCTTTTTAAAGACTATTTTCAAAAATTTGCATGTAGCATTTGAATTATTAAGAGTAGCCTTCAATTTCAATAACAATACAAAAAGTGTCTTGTTTGGAGGATGGGCTCACTAACAAAGTTTGCTTATCTGAAGATTTAATAAAGAGGTCTTATGAAGAAAACTTTGACCTGCGTTCTATAAAAATGTGTTGTGATGATAAACAAGTGCTTTGTTCATCTCTGTAGTCCTGAATATTTTACTGTCTCAATATATTTTTCTCAGGATGTACTTCAGCCCTCAAGAAACTCTTCCATTTTATTTATCCTCTGTATTCTTCTTTCCACCTCTGGAATGAATGAGGCTCTTAATTTCTTTCTCCATTGCTAAACTGGATGCTAGATAGCTTGTTTCTCTATCTCTTTCTAACTACATGGTAGTAGACTTTCTTGTTTCTTATATCTTTTGAGAAAAATGACTCACAAGATACTTTTTAGGGTAGGAGGCAGAAAGATAAAGTAGCCTTGGGGGAAACGCAGCTGTGAGGTTTGCTTATTTGGAAAGTTTAGCGTGTCCGAAGCTGCAGACCTGACAGCAGCCTTCCCTCTGAACTGCACCGCTGGTTATCCATGGTCCTTGTAATGTTATTTAAGGGAATCACTTGGGTAATGCTGCTATTCAAAAAGAGTGAATGTGTTCTTATCTACTCTTTTTGAAGAAAATCCTCTTTTTAGACAATCTACCCATCTTCATTGGGCTAAAGAATAAACATTTAACCTTTTAATGTTTTAATTTAAACTTGCTATTATGAAAATTTAACTTTCAGTGGCACTTGATGCCATTTAAACATGAATGAAAGTTATTTGCACTCACCCACCAAACATTTGTACACAGCGTGGGGTGAGGTGGGTGTGGTGGATTCAGCAATGGTCCCAGGCTATTTGGGGTAGGGCTCCCAGCTTAAATACAGGATGCCCAGTTGAAGTTGAATTTCAGATATACAACAAATATTTTTTTTAGTATAAGTATGTTATATGTAAAATTTGGGACATACTTATCCTAAAAAATTGTTTGCTGTTATCTGAAATTTAAATTTAACTGACATCTCATATTTTAATTTGCTAAACCTCACAACCTTAATTGTAGGATACAGACATATAAATGCATAGTCACATGACAGTGGGGTAAATGCTATGCTGATGGTTCACTAGAGCATTCCAGCTATTACCTCTGTGGTATTCGCAGGGAAAAAACTCTGGCAGGGAATGAAGAGCAGACAAAAGGACATGTCTCAGGCTGATGAATCAGAGTGCTAGGACTGTCACAATCTGGTCTTTGCGGGGTGGAGGAAATCAAGCAAAGGTTTGTGGAGACATTGTGTAATCTCATATTCAGAGCGACTAAAATTCTTCCTGCTCCATCTCCTACCCTCAAAGACGACCCTCAAGAAAACCATTGGCGTTGACCTTTTGGGTGCCTATTGCATTAGTTATTTATTTGGCAGTTTAGGTTTCATGTTCTTCTGTCTCTAGGTATCAAATAAAATAGTGAACGAATATTTTTTTTTTTCAGTAACTATAGTGCTTAAAGTACTGTATACTTGGTAATCTAGGAAGGATGGGGAAAAAGACAAGGAAGAAATGGTACAAAATAATCAAAGAGATTCCTCTTCTTGATCAATCTGTTGTGTGTATGTGTCTTTGTGTGTATTGGGGGAAGTGGAGACTTGGGGTGGAAGTAGGGGTTGGGGCTGAAAGAACCGAGAACCAAGCACTAATGAGCCTGTTATTTCAAGGAATGTTAAAAAGAATCAATATCCATTACCTCAAAAGACCTGGAATTTGTTTGCACAGGATATGAGCTTGATAGTTAAAGTGTTAAGGGTGTGGAGTAGGTTTCATCCAGCAAAGTTGCTTGGAGCCCTGGCCTGGTGGCTTGGTTGATTGGGTGATTATCCCGCTACATCAAGATGTTACGGGTTTGGTTCCTGGTCAGGGCACATACCTAGGTTGCAGGTTTGATCCCTGGTGGCATGCATTCAGGAGGCAACCAATTGATGTTTCTTTCTCATACTGATATATATATATATATTTTTTCTCTCTCTCTCTCAACTTCCTCCCTTTCTAAAATCAATAAACATATCCTCAGGTAAGGATTTAAAAAATATTAAAAAAAAATAGTTGCCTTAAGAAGATGAGTTTAAGTTCAGTGTTAAAGGTCTGGAATTTGAGTGGGTGTAGAGGAGAACAAAAGGGACTTCCCACAGGGATAATAACATATTCAGCAACATATTTTAGTGTACCGTATGCGTTCGCCTCTGTGTGTGTGTGTGTGTGTGTGTGTGTGTGTGTGTGTGTAAGATCAACAGGGCTAGTTGGTGTGAAGGTGAGAGGGTGAAGAGATTCAAGATGACTCCCAGGGTTGGAAGTGGAAAGGTCGTTTGTTAACTGATAGATTTTATATTTAAGGAGAAAACTAAAGGGATTCATCTCACAAATAGGAAAATTGATAAATGGAGATTTCTGGGAAGCTTGGTAAAAAAGTAGGGCAAAGCAGTGGTTTGAGATAATATCTTGGATAACTCAAGAGCTATCCCACTTTTGGTTGACTTACTCAGGAATTCAGAGAATTGCTTCACAGAAATTATGTTCTTGCAAGCATATTCTGCCGAAGGCTTCCAGCAGGTGGTATATTAGAAAAAAATATTCACATAGAAAAATATAAAGAGTCATTTCATTTTCCTCCTAATCTATGTTACACTTTAATTGCCTTATGAAAAAACCCTTCTTATTTGGCCCTCTTTCTTGCATGGAAACATAGATCATGACCACTAGGAAATTTAACTGCAGTTTTCTACTACAGCAGGACAACGCATTGCTGTTGGGTTGGGTCTTTTATTAAAGAGTTCTGCAGAGTCTGAATAGCTTAATCTAAATTTCACGTTAAAGCCTCAGGCCAAGGTTCTAAAAAGTTGTAATAATTTACCTGGAATCTCCTTGGTCCACTTCATTGTTCCTTTCTCTCTCTCTTTGCTTATCTTGCTAATGACTGTAGGGTAGCTCTGTAGAGTCGTAATAATTGCTATCAATCTGCTACTGTTAACCACCTTTAATTACAAATATTGAGAGACATCATTTTATTTTTTTCTCTCTTTGTGGAAATCAGGAAGGGTAGGAGATAAACGTTTGAATTTTTTTTTTTTCTGACTTCCCAGGAATAGATAATTTGGAGAATCCAGACTGGCATGGAGATGTTTTCTCTGCATGTTGATTTCCCTTCTTGTAAGTTATTTCTTTATTGTGAAACGACAGACCTTGAAAAGGTCATCAAGGGTCTTTAGGAATGGATTGCTGCCTCAGGCAGACACAGACTGTAAGCATGGTTTGAAGTTAGGTTCTGGGATGGAACGACTGTTCTAGGAAGGGCTCCATAAGCCTTCATTGTTAATAAATAAAAAAAGTTCTTATTTAGAGATGGCCTGCTAACTTATGTGGTCAACATGTATAGCCAGTTGTTGGATGACCCTTAGAAGCTTCACCTACCCATTTCTGGAGATGTGTGTTATCCAATAGGGTGGTTGTTTTTAATCACATACCACTTTCACACTTAAAGTACATAAAAAAAAAATCCATGTTTTCAAAAGTTGATATTGCTATTTTTTTTGTTCTTGTACACTTTATGTTTTAATTATATTTTGTTGATTATGCTATTACAGTTGTCCCAGTTTTTCCCCATTTGCCCTTCTCCACCCAGCAACCCCTACTCCCTCAAACAATCCCCACACCATTGTTCTTGTCCATACATGTGTCATACATATAAGTTCTTTGGCTACTTCATTCCCTATACTGTATTTTCAATGGCTATTCTGTAACTACCCATTTGTACTTCTAAGTCCCCTACCTCTTCACCCATTCCCCTACACCTTCTTCCCATTGGGCAAATGTCCCTCCTTTTCATGACTTTGACTTATTCTTGCCAATCTCTTCTAGACTACAAAATTTCTTTTGAGAAATCAGCTGACAGTCTTATGGGAACTGACCTGTAGGTGATTGACTGCTTTTCTCTTGCTGCTTATAAGATTATCTCTTTATCTTTAACCTTTGGCATTTTAATTATGACGTGTCTTGGAGTGGGCCTCTTTGTATCCATCTTGTTTGGGTCTGCCTGTGATTCCTGGACTTAGATGTCTATTTCCTTTACCAAATTAGGGAAGTTTTCTTCCATTACTTTTTCAAACTGATTTCCAATTCATTGCTCTTTCTCTTTTCCTTCTGGCATCCCTATAATGTGGATGTTGGAATGTTTGAAGTGGTCCAAGAGGCTATTTATCCTATCCTCATTTTTTTTTTTATTCTTTTTCTTCTTCTTGTTCTGATTGGTTGTGTTTTGCTTCCTTATGTTCCAAATCATTGACTTGATTCTCAGCTTTATTCACTTTACTATTGTTTCCCTTTAAATTGTTCTTTATTTCAATTAGTGTGTCCTTCATTTCTGCTTGATTCTTTTCTATGCTGTTGAGGTCCTCACTAATTTTCTTGAGCATACTTATAACCAGTGTTTTGAACTGTACATCTGATAGATTGCTTATCCCTTCTGTTTAGTTCTTTTTCTGGAGTTTTGATCTTTTCTTTCATTTGTGCCATGTTTCTTTGTCTCCTCATTTTGGCAGCCTCCCTCTGTTTGTTTCTATGTATTAGGTAGATTTGCTTTGACTCTGTGTGTTGGTAGTGTGGCCTAACATAGTAGGTGTCCTGTAGGGTCTAGTCACATAGCCTCCCCTATCACCCAAGCTGGTGTGTCCTTTGTGTGGACTGTGTATACCCATATCTTGTAGTTGAGCCTTGATTGCTCTTGACAGGTCAGTGGGAGGGATTTACTCAGGTCAGTGAGGTACAAGGACTGGCTGTAACAACTAACCACCAACCTCCACTCTCTGTGGAGGATCAGCTGTGCAGGGGAAGAGTGGTGTTGCTCTGACATGGTCTGTAGCTGTACACTGGGTGTGCAGGCCCTGGGGTTTCCTGGGTGGTGCAGGTCAAAGTCAGCCCCCACCTGTGTTCTGCCCAGGGCCACCCTGCCTAAGCTAAAAAGCAATCTTAAATGGCTGCTAGTTTTTCTGGGCTTGGAGATTCCCAAGTGTAACTAAGCTGTGAATCTAGGCTGGTTGCTGCTTATGCCATGACTGGGGCCACCTAACAAGAAGTACAGGGTCTGGAGGCTCACTGATACTGGCTGTTGCTTGTTTGAAAGGATTTAGGAAGTTGTGAAGCATGAGCCAAGGCCAGCCATTCATGTGGAAAAGCCACTGTTAACAGCTGTAGGTGAGGTGGGATGGAGCCTCTGGGGATCTCCAGGGCGGGCAAGCAGCGTTACCCAAGTTGATGGAGTCTCAATATGGCACCTGACTACTGGTCTGTGGCTCTGTCGGGGGAGGGTTCATAAAAGGGACAGTGGCCTCTGCCCACCTTTCTATCTAGGAGGAAGCTGTCCCCCAGCTCTCACTTTGATGCCAGATACTTCAGTTCTTCCCTCTATGCCACTGGTGTCATTCAAGCTATTTCCCTGGTGCTGAAGCTCAAAAGGATTTGAGTCTGAGTAAGTCTGTGTGTGAGTTCTTTAAGAGAAGCTGCTTAGGACTCCAGAAGTTTCTTCTACTGACTTAATTTCTGCTGGTTTTTGCAGCCAGACGTTGTGGGGACTTACCTTCCTGGCACTGGAACCCTGGGTTAGGGGAAGTTGTGTGGGATTGAGAGTCCTCCCTTTTGAGATAGACTGCCTGAATTTTTATCCACCACATATGGATGCAGGACCAGCTCATGCCATGTCCCCTCCCCCCGACCTCTGGATGGATGTGGTTTCTTTAATTCTGTAGTTGTCAGACTTTCATTTAACTCAACTTCTGATGGTTTTGAGTGATGATTGTTCCATAATTTAGTTGTAATTTTGATGTGATTATGCAAGGAGGCAAGTCATGTTTACCTATGCTGCGATCTTGATTGGAAGTCTGTATCTCTATTAGAGTTAAAATTATACACACACATTTTTCTGTGACTTTGTCAGTTTCAGTGTTTAATACTATACTTGCATTTACACAGTCAAAGCACATATGAGGTCATAACCAGTGTCTCTTAATTCAAGCTTATAAACTCTTAATAAATGCAAATAATTGAGGAGAGATGTTTTAGGGGGACTTGTACTACCCACATAACTTCTTTAAATCTTCCTATTTTATAATGAAATAATTTCATCTGTCCAGTCTGATTATCAAAAAAATAAATAAATTTAGCCACTAACATCAATAGCTTCTTCTCTCTCTCTTTTTTATTTTCACCCAAGGACATGCTTATTGATTTTACAGGGAGGGGAAGGCAGGGAGACAGAGAGGGAGAGAAACATACATCTGTTGTCTCCCAATTTGCTCAGTTTATGGGATGATGCTCCAACTGAGTACACTGACCAGGGTGCTAGTTGCTTCTTTTTTGAGACTCTTTTCTCCCTTTATGTGTCAGTGCCCCAGGAACTTGTTTAATCCAGTTTTCAAATCGGTGCCTGGAAAGACTCTTGACAGCAACAGTTACTTCATAGTGTGAATAAAACGAAATTTAAAGAGCTGCTTTAGAGATCTATTGCCATTTCAAGGCTTTCTGACTATAAAATGTGTTTAGGTATTTCTTGTGTCTCTGAGCAAGTGAGAGAAGTGCTCTGGGGTTGGGGATTCCTGGAATCCCACCCCATAACTGAACTTGCTTTCTCACATCTTTTCCTCTACCATATACCAAGAAGGGAAAGCTATTTAGGAAGTCCCATACTAGCCCTAAGAATCTTGATGGTCTTTCTTCTTCTGTAGTAAGAGTCTGCGTGTGTATATTGTTTACTAGATGGCAAGCACACTTTACATATATTCACTCAGTTGACTCACAGTGATCACATGGGGGATAACATCACCTTATCTACAGATGAGGAAACTGAGGCATGAGAAAGTTAAGTAACTTGTCCAAGGCCAACGGGGTGGAGCTCGTAAGTGGATGGAGCCAGGTTCAGTCCAGGCAGTCTGGAGTGCTCCTGAACACTTTGCGTAGCTGCCCCTAGAGTAGTTAACCACTCTGATAACTTCAGTTTTTGCTCCCAGTGTTATTTTTATGATGTCACGTGGTTTCTACCATTGGCTAAAATGTTTTTCATTCAAGCTAAGTATCATCATTTAGTGAGTATCTAGTCTAGGATGACCAAAAGATTAGTCCCAGACCTTGAAAAATCCACTCCCATTACTAAAGCCAGTGTCATTGTTTTTTTCTCATACAAAAGCCCAACTTTTATTAGCCTGAAATATATGACATATTTAATTTAAACTTTTCAGAAAATGCATTTCATATTCCATTAATATTTAGTTTGTGACCCATGATGACTCTTTTTGCCCAAGCTATTCTTGGTAATTCTGGTTTTGCTTTCTATCCTTAAACCTTGTATGATAAACTTGGTATTTGTGTGCATTATATTGTAGTAATAGGATCTGTGTGTGTGTGTGTGAGAGAGAGAGAGAGACAGAGAGAGAGAGTGAGAAAGAGAGAGAGAGACCTCAAACAGGTAACCATTTGTAATCTTACTAAAACAGAGTTTTGAGTGTCATCATGGTGGTGGAAAACGGTGTGAGGACTGCTGTGGGGGGCGTGGGAGGGGACGGAGAAGGGCAAAGGGGGGTAAATGGTGATGGGAAGAGACTTGATTTGAGGTGACGAACACACAATATAGTGTACAGATGATGTATTTTGGAATTGAGCACCTGAAACTTGTACAATTTTGTTAACTAGCGTTACTCCAATAAATTGAATAAAAAGGAAGAAAAGATTTGAATTCAAAGATTGGAAAGCTGGTTTCTAGAACAAGTCATGCTGCAGGTGCTTGTCCTTTCCTAGCGCCATATTCCAAATGGGCTTTATTTTTCTCTAAAGTGGTATTTGCTAACTTGGGAATTTGAGAAGATCTCAACAATCATCCCTCACTAATATCACAAGACACTGCACTGAAATTAGCCCTCACATATATTCTGTTTGTTTTTTTTTTAAAGATTTTATTTTATTTTTATTTTTTTGGGACAAAAGAGAAGGGAGGGAGAAAGAGAGGAAGAGAAACAGCAATGTATGGTTGCCTCTCATGTGGCCCCCACTGGGGACCTGGCCTGCAACCCAGGCATGTGTCCTGACTGGGAATCGAACTGATGACCCTTTGGTTCACAGCCCGTGCTCAATCTACTGAGCTACACCAGTGAGGGCTGTATTCTGTTTTTGATGGACTATTTTTCTACTATTTATAGTTGCTTTTTTATTGTTGTTTTATTCTAAGTAAATTTTTATTGAAATGTAGTCAGGCTGCTAAAACAAAACATTATAGACTGGTGGCTTAAACAGACATCTATTTCTTGTAGTCTTGGAGGCTGGGAAGTCCAAGATCAAGGTGCTGTCCCAATCAGCTCCTGATTAAAGCCCTCTTCTTAAAGTGCAGACAGTCACCTTCTTGCTGTGTGTATTTACATGGCAGACAGAGAGAGGCCAAGCTCTCTGGTAACTCTTCTTTTAAGTGCACTAATCCCATCATGGGGCCCCACCCACATGATCTCATCTAAACTTAATACCTCCCAAAGGCCCCATTTCTGAATACCATCACATTGGGGGTTAGGACTTCAATATATGAATTTTGGTGGACATAATTTTGTCCATAGCATATAACATAAATGCCATTATAAGTATATAAATTCTAAATACACAATTCAAAATATTTTTATCAAGTGAGCAGACCCATACAACCAGTGTGTAGCTCAAGACAAAAAATATTGCTGGGGGAGATGAAGAACAATTTTGCCTATTTTTAGACTTTTGAATATTCTGTGAAAATATTCATAGAGCACTCTTCACAATAGTCTAATATTAGCAGTAATTTGGTGAACATTGGCACCTGGAAGTGGGATTAATGAAACATATGGGTGTATGTTCAGCTTTACTAAATACTGCCAAATACTTGTCCAAAGTAGTTGAACCAATTTACACCCCCATCAGTTTGAGCGTTCTTATTGTTCTTCATCTCCCCCAGCATTTCATATAGCCAATCTTTTTCTTTTTAGCCATTCTGGTGTATACAGTGGTACCATACATGGTTTTAATCTGTTCCCTGATGACTAATGAGGTCAAGCATCTTTCTTATTTATTTATTTTTCAGTTGCTTTTAATTAGGACTCTATGTATTTTAAGCAGGCTCATTCAACTTCATGTCTTCTGAAGGACTAAGGTGCATAATTTTAATCCCAGCTTTCATTTGATGATGCTCTATGGTTCTTAGACTGACACTAAGACACTAATAGTTATGTTTTGGGTCCGGCTTTTGATCAATTAGGTGCTAAACTATATCTCGATAGGTTATTGCTACAAATAATGTAGACTTACATTGAATTTCTTGAGGAAATTAGCTCTAATTAGGCCTCCTTTGTCTACAGAATCCTATGATTGAAGGGCTCTATGGGTTCTCCCAGGCTGGGTCTTCCTGGAGTCCTTGAACCTGGTGCTTCTCTGGTGATGTGTCCTAATGTTTCCGTAGTACTTAATACCAGGAAAACAAGTTTATATTCATCATGTCTCTTCCTACTTTCCCTAAAACTGCCAGGGCAGCGAGACTGTTCATTGATAGAAGCCTGGAGCGTGAGCTGTTTTTAGTGCTGCCGTTGCCAGGATCCTTTCTCTAAAACAGTTCTTTCCTTTTTTTGTTATGTCTGTGTGAAAATCTCTAGGTTTTCAGATGACCAAAATCCTCTTGGTGCTGGTGCATTTGCTGTGCTATACCAACAGATCTGATTAGGAACTTCCACACAAGGTTGCTGGCTGTTGGCTGGTGTGGCCCCAGGTAATCTCACTGAGTAAGGTTTAACTTTCTCTCAAAAAGGAGCCACTCTAATTACAAATTTTCCAGGGAACTTTGAGTTCACTTAAAAATGACACAATGGAACCACTTTATACTTTAGAAACTATATGTTCATAACCGTAGTGTTGACTTCCCTTGAAAAATGTGTTCTTTGCAGTGCTATATATTTGGCATATTTCTTCTTAAAACTATTGGTCTTAATATATTTTTATAACTTGGAAGTTTACACTTCTTTTTCAGTTTTAAGTGTAGATTTGCTATCATATAGTGCATATTTTTAACTTCCAGGAGAAAAACAAATTGAACGACCTACCAGGTAGCTTTTTGGATGTCTGGGATTGAAAAGGGTGCTTCACTGTGATTAGGAGGATGTTCTTGTTTTCTCTATTAACCAAGTACTAGATAATTATTAGGAACATCTATCTAAGGGTGAATGAGCTTTCCAGGGGTGGCTGATTCACTTTAGGGTTCCTGCTGAGATGGTCATTAAGAAATGCCACCCTGTGGGAAACTGAGTATCACTTTATTTCTCCTGGACCAAAAAACCCAACACACACACACACCCTCCTCAAAACAACAACAAAGAAGAGTGGAGTCTGTCTGCCTGACAAGCAGCCTGGGCTTGAATCAACCGCTGCTCAGGGAGAATCATCCCTAGAAGCTATCTCCACACACCTTCTGATACTCTTGCACCTAGTGGACCACAGGTTTGCTTTTGGAGCTCTGTTTGATCTCTTGTCACTGACTTATACCGGTGGTTAATTTTGATTGTCCTGATAATTGAAGTACTTGTGCTCAGCTGTGGTTATCACATACATGTCAGAGACAGGCAAAACCCTGCTGGCATTTAGTGGTATTTTTTCACTGGGTATGCAGCAATCTGAGACTTTTTAGGTAAATCATTCTCAAGCAACAGTCAACTTTTGTGAGATAAATAAATATGGCAATTTAGATATTGATGAGTTACTGTAAATCTTTTCTGCATTGTATTTTGAAAAAGTGTTTTCAGCTTTTCTCCCTTCCATAGATCCTAAATACTAGGGCATAATTGATTTTAGATGATCAAACATAGCTTCTCCAACTTATTTATTTGGAGAATGTCATCTCAAATAACATTTTTCAATTTTGAAGAAAGGAAACAAAACTTACATTTTGAACTAATTTGTCATTAGACAAGACAATAACTGCTTGGGTTTCATTTTTTTCCCTCTGTAGACTACATTGGAAGTTTCCACTTGGAAATTCAGACATTGTTTTCTCTCAGAAATGTTTATCAGTAGGCAGGAGGTACGAAGACAGGTTAGCTTGCTCCAAGAGTATCTCTCAATTACTACAGGAGAGGTGGGGTGCGGTGGAGCCGGCTGAAACACGGTCTCTGGATAGTGGGTCTCAGTGTGCATCAGAGGTACCTGATGTGTAAAATATAATTTGCGGATCCCACTCCCAGAGATTCTGATTCAGTAGATTTGGCGTAGGTCTTGGATATACACATCTCTCTAGCAAGCACTAATAACTCTAATGTGATGGTCAAGACCATATGATATGAAATACTCATCTGTGACCTCTTATTAGAACATGATGTAAGGTTTCTGAAGCAGGTAAGAATGCTGGTCACTGAGAGCTATATTAACATTGTATTAAGAGAAATGTCTCTCTTTAAAATTCTTTTAATCCTCCCCCAATGATAGGTTTATCGATTTTAGAGAGAGGAGAAGGGGGAGAGGGGTTAGAGAGAAACATCAATGTGAGAGAGGAACATTGGTCAGTTGCCTCTCTAATGCTCCCTGACTGGGGATGGATCCTACAGCCTAGGTATGTGTCCTGACTGGGAATCGAACCCACAACATTTTGGTGTACAGAACGGCACTCTAGCCAACTGAGCCACCTGGCCAAGCAAGAGAAATGTCTCTTTACCGTATTGTCTTACACTGGCTGGGTTCACCAAGCAGAGCCTGAGACTGGCGTTTGGGTGTGTGTGATTTATTGGAGTGGTCCTCAGAAAGGAATAGTACAGGAAGCAGGACGGAGCAAGTCAAGGAGCTGAGCAAGGATGTGGTCTCAGCTGGGAGTCAGCTTTAACCTGGTCCCATGGGAGGAGCTCCCAGCATGAAACGAGCACACAGCTGGTCCCAGCTGAGGAAAGAAGGCCAGCTTTTTGTACCCCACGTTGGTCAGTCAGTGGTTGTGAGCTGCCTTGGAATAGATTGGTTATGTAATCTCCTGGATAAGGTGACTCCTATTCTGCAGAGGGCAGTTCTCCTTGGAAGAAGCCTCTGGAGCTGTTAGCAACCAACACTCAGGGCAGCTGGGAGATGCCAGAGAAAGGGGATCAGGGAGGGCAGCATCAGCTTACTGCTCTTAAGATACTTTTTGATAATTACAAGGAAAATCATAGACATATACACGTCAGATAGACTTGGCTTTTTAAAAAGATTTTATTTATATATTTTTAGAGAGAGGGGAAGGGAGGGAGAGTGAGAAGGAGAGAAACATCAATGTGTGAAAGAAACATCCATCAGTTGCCTTTCGCATGTGCCCCATCTGGGGAGGATGCTTAACCAAGTGAGCCATGCCAGCCAGGGAGGCTTTTTGTTTTTTAAACATTTTTCCTTATTGTGCTTTAGTATGAACTGTCATCCTGCAGCAAAATATAGAAAATACGGCAACCTCCTTTGTCAATTTTGTTACCTATTCTCAAGAAGAGAAACAATGACTTCAAATATTGAATTATGGATTCTTAGGCTATAGTGAAATAATGTGATTTACTCAAAACTTCATTTGCAGATAATTCTGTCTCATGCTTCTTGTAATGATATTGCTTGCGGGGGATATCCCCTTGTTTAGGACTTTCAATGAAAAATATGTTATTCTGAAAATTATTGAACTGGTTGTCATTGGTTACTTGGCTTTATTATATAAAATAACCTCTTCTAAACTATGTTCTGTGGAACATTAGTGTATTTTGTACTGTGTTCTATAGAAAATAAGTTCTATGGTCAAAAAATTTTGAAGGTGTCCTATGGGAGACCGTTTTTTGTGGCTTGGGCCCAGCTCCCACTTGGAGGGACCAGTGGAGAGCAACACAGGACCCACGCCCACGGACAGCTTCTCCCGTGGGGAATCAGGCCTGCATTGTACTTGCTTTTTGCTAAAATCCCTCACCCTGAATCGAGGCAAGAGCTTACTGCAACTTCCTAAAATCCATGCTAAAACCTTCCAAGGATGAGTGTAACCAGTTCAACCACTTTCCCCTTTACATTTGCAAATATCCTCCTTTCTTGATGTAATTAGCAACATCCTCTCTTGTTATCTGTAAAAGGTAATTGCCTACAGTGATCGTATGCATAGTCAGTGAGGACCTGTGCATAGTAAATGAAAACTACCCTCAATGTAATGTGCCCAGGAAAACAATAAAAGTCTATTCAGACAGGGATTTTGGCTGGCTCTCTCTCACTCGGAGAGTGGCCATGCCTCCCCTTTTCCTCCACAGGACTTGGTAGTTTGTGTGAATTTGTCTCGTGTCTCAACCATAATGCTGGGGACGCTGTGTCCGTATCAGTGTCTATATGTTATATAGTCCCCTCCAGGAGATTCACAAAGCAATTAGGCCTGTTGAAGGCTCTAAATATCCTGCAGGAAAAAAATTGTTTACCTATATTCAACCTATTTCCCAAACCTATTTGCTCATGGAAGAACCTCTTATCGTGGCTGCCTCCTTCTTTTTTATTTTTTCAGAATACATGTTGCCATCTCATAGAATTAATATTCACAGTTTGGGGAATACTGAAGTAAAACTTTACTCCTCATCCAGTATTGGTAAGGGGCAAAGAACTGGTTTTACTTCTTTATTTTGTACATGCAAAGCAGGTGCCAAGCAGATCTGGGGAGCAGAGTAGTCTCTTGAGAACAAGGACATGTTATTTGTTTTCCATGCCGATAGGGCTATAAAAACAGTAACATCTTTAATGAGGACTCACCATGGATATATTAGTCTCCATAAAACATTTTATTTAGCCTAACCTACAATTACTTAATGGATAGTGAGTTTTACAAACAGCCACTCCCCAGCCTCAAATGTTTATTAAGTGTCTCTTCTTTTTGGAGTGACTTTGCAAGGGAAAGTCATACAGATAGAATATTAAAAATTTAGCCAGGACACACCAGGATTGCCCTGATGATAAAAACCATGGTGTAATGTTTCTGGATTTATATGGATCATCATGTTCTCAGTAAAAGATACTCTGCCATTTCCCAACATTCTTTCATTAAAAAATTATTTGGATTGTCATGGGTATTTCCTTTTGGCTTAATATCGACCCTCTTTGAATTGTATTTTTCTAAGGAGTTTTGAATTATAAAAGACAGAAGTGAATGAATATTTATTTAGAGGAAAAAGAGTGACTCCCTACATTTTATATTGCATTTTTCAGAAAACACCCCTATCCCTCAACTATCACTATTGCACTTACAAAAATCTGTGAGAATGGCGGTATTACAGGCACATAAACATGGTCAAGGGCACTTGGAAGGCTGACCAGAGCAGCCTTACAGAATTCAGAAGCTTTAGTTATCACTCACCTTGACTATTATCCTAAGTAGTAGGTTCTCCTGGGTTTGTTTTCTTGTACCACAAGAAAATTCTAGAAGGAAACCACAAGATTGTGTTTTATTTGTTCTTACTTCCTTCATGCTTAGTTATGCTCAACTAACTTATCAGGTAGGTTCAGTCACAAGCTTACCGCTTCCTAATCCATTGCTTAGCATTAGTCACCTCTTGGATTATGAGAGGTGATGAGATTCCAGGGTACAGGCGTAGGTGCACGTGCATGCAAACTGTGGGAGCTGGTGGGGGATGATGTAATCAGACGCTATATGTAGACAGAGTCCTGTATTCCCTGCTGAGGAATGTGGGTTATCTCTAACAGAAAGCTGGAGGGATCTAGAATCATGGATACCTGGGCAGGATAGAAGAGAATCTGAAAATGCACACACCAGTGAGAAGGCTAATGTGGGTACAGTAGACAGATGCCAAGGAACTGGGAAATGGATGTGGCGGCAATGGAGAGGATTTCTGAGGTAGAATTGACTGGGCTGGGTGGTGAGGGAGGTACGGGAACTTAGGATATGTATAAGCTTTCCAGTACGGGTGGACTCTGGTGCCATTCTCAGAGAAGAGACTTTGGAGGAAAGAACTGGGTTGGTGGAGTGGGATGAGTGAGTCAAAAAGATAGAAGTCATTTTCGGACAAAATAAGTTTGAAGTGAAATATTTATTGAAGCAGCTTGAAATATGTGTCCATATTATAGAGAAAAGGAACAAACCCTGAGATTTTGATCTGGAACTCAGCAGTGTAGAGAGACCTGGGTAAGGACAAGAGCATCCAGGCAGAGTATGGCACTAGAGTGAGTCATCCCACAGAACTTGGGGACATTAGAAATGTCATAAATTTTTATCATTTTCAAGTCAATTTTATTTTGTGTTGAGCACCTTTCCTTTTAGTCTGGGAAAAACTTAATTTCATTTATTTGTGTTTCTCCTTCCTCTAGCCCAGGGACATCTGTTTCTAGGGCAAGAAGGAAGGAAGGACGAAACTGCCTTTCTATTGCTTCTAACATTCTCCCATCTTCTCCCCGAGCTACCAAGTTCTCTTAAAGGCCAGAAGGACTTGCTGGCAATTTCCGTTTTGGGCCCTGATACAAGAAAGTCTTGGTGCACCAAGACTGCATTGGAGGAAGGAAACGAGCAAATACAGAGTGACAAAATGATGAATGTTGGAAAACGCTACCTGTTCACAGTGTTAAAGTAACGAGAGAAAACAGGCAGGTGTGTGAGCTACAGAGTGTAGCACGAGATGGAGCAGAGAGCTGGCGTCCAGCGGAGAGGCCAGAAAGCTTCTGAAGGATGCAGCTACAGGGCGCCGAGACACAAGGCAAAGCCCAGCTGTGAGGCCAGGGTTTTCAAGTTTGTCAATGGCCCAGTGTGTGGTTAGGAGGAAACTTCAGTCAGTTGGGTTCAAATGCAGCCACCTCCACCTTGTGCATAATTATATCATGCCTCTTAGAATGTTTTCCTGTTCTCCGTTTCACTAATAGTCTCTCTCCGTGGACTACAAGTTCCTCAGGGGCAGAACAATGCACTTAACAGTCTAGTATCTTCAGCCTTTCGCACAATGTCTGACACAGAGTAGATTCCTTATTTAGATTTAATGAGTGGCTAAGAGCCAAGGTTTTCTAAGAGGGTTAGCATTTTATCTGCCTAGCAATAGGCTGAAATAATCCAAGATCTCTGAGGAGCTTCCCTTATTAGTAGAAATAAGGAAATTTACTTCTCCTGTGCTGGACTGCAGCGGGAGAGATGGGTCTTGTGCTGGTAGGTCTAGTTACCTGGTTTCCTTATTTTCAGTGATTAGGATGGTTAGCACCACTGGTAGATGTTTGTTTAGGTCTGATGTAATAAAAGATAGTGTTTAGATGTTTGCTGTTTTTACCTCCTCCTTTATGCCCTAATGTAGACATTAGAAGCATAATATGTTTTAGAAAAATTTTAAGTCATGGAGATAATTCAGAAATAAATCAGTTCATTACAGATCTACTGGTGCATAATACCACACAAAGCTGTTGAGAAATTGGCATACAAAGAGAAGGGATAGAAACACGCAGGTCTTACTTTTAAATCCATCTAGTCTTACTTTTTCCCATCTAGTACAAGGTTAAGACAAGCCATTAAATAGCTATAATTCGTGGAAAAATAAAAGTGCAAGTGTCAAAAAATAAAGAAGTGGAGGAGAGGTTTCTATTTAACTAAAACCATAGACTACACAGTTTTCTATTCCTTAGATATCCCAAATAAAAGTTGTTTTGACAAATTTTGCAAAGTAGTAAGACACAATTTTTATAGTGTAAAAAATTTCAAAGCACAAAACAATAAAATTTAAGGGTGGGGTCTAGGTTATGTTAAAGGTTTATTTCCCAGCAGAGAAGAAAAGTATAAGGAGGGAAGAGAAGATTAGTAAAGAACAGCCAGGACTCAGTGTTTCCATTTATGGAAAGGTATATGATTTTTGCCAAGAAATTACACACAGCAGACTGACTCCTTTTTTAGCTTCTAAATCAAAGTTGGAGAGGTACACGATTTGGAACCATTTCAGCCGTGTTTGAAGTTGTTCAGGGATCCTTAGGTGAAGACTGGTGTGTAAATCGAAATAAATATTCTTGCTATTTCATTATTGTTGTGATAGTCATGTTGTCAGGAATCCAGGCTGTTGAATCACACTATGAGCTCAAAAGGGATACATAGTCACCTAAAGACTGTATCCCACAGCTGTGAACACCCCGAAGAACTTTTGGCAGAGGATCATTTGCTGTAAATTTGCAATCTGTACAGGCATCCAAGCTTTGTTGGAAAAAAAATCCCCTGAAAATATGTTATTCTAGACGTCTGGTTTCTAATAGAATCTTATTTATGTATTTTTGGTGTGCAAGGGGGATAGGGAAGGGGCTGAAAAGGGAAAGGACGTCAAAAGCACTTTGAGGCCCTGGCAGGATAGCTCAGTTGGTTAGAGCAGTGTCCTGATATGCCGGAATTTGATCCCCGGTCAGGGCACATACAAGAAGCAACCAATGAACGCATAAATAAGTGGAACAACAAATTGATTTCTCTCTCTCTCTCAAACCAATAAATAAAAAACAAAACAAACAAACAAACAAAAAACCACAGAAACACTTTGAAAAAACCTATAGATTTTTCTTTTTAAAAAATTTTATTTTTCAATTATAGTTGAACTTTTTCTTTTTTATACCCCCCAATAAGCCCATTTTCTGGTTCTTACAAAACCAGCCATTTAGGTTGAAATAGCTCATGAAGGTCATATTTACTGAGTGCCAGCATATTTATCGGCCCAGTGCTGGATCTTCAGAGACTATAGAAGAGGTGCCTATGGTTGATCCTTGCAATTTTGGAATAGCTAGCTAGAGAAAAAGACCGGCCTATGAAAAATACAAGGACCTTCCTTAGAAGAGGCTCTACCATTGAGAGGAGGGATGTGTGGTTTGGAGTATGTAGGCTTGAGAGGATAGGGTAAGGACTCAAATTATGTCTCTGAGAGTCTCCCTGCTGTTCTAGAAATGGAAATGGCCTTCAAAGGGAAAATTCACCTTGTCCATGGTAACAACAGAACCACTAGAGGAACAGAAGAGGCACGAAAATGCTGCTCTGGCTCCCAGCAGGTGATGAAGCTTCCTCCTTGGTATTCAGGCACCAGAAACACAACTGGGCTTTGGCTGCTCAAGATGAGGATGTGGTCTGGACCCCAAGATGGAGGATCTGATCACAGGAAAGTGGACACCAAAGCTGAGAGCTCATTTCACCAAGATCCTGTATTCTTCCTAAACTGCAAAACTCAGACCTTGCCCTCTGGTCATGGCCCCTTTCTTGGACTTATGGAGCTCTCAGAAGAGTTGGCAGCTCATGAGCGGTGACCTGGGAGTTTCGGAGGGGTTTGGGCAGTTGTTCAGCAATCATTTCTCTCTGGCTGGCATCTGGGAAGACTGCCCATGGCCAGAGCACTCCAACTGGTACATGCAATTCTCTGTCAGAGCCAGATGCCTGAGCCAGCACCTTTGGACCCCACTCAGGAAGATTTGCTTTTCTAGGTCGCCAGCCCATGAGGGCAACGGGGTCACGTAAACAGAAAGATGCTGAACTTTCCTGTCTCACTCCATCTGCTCACACAGCCTATTGGGTGGCTGCGAAAACTGCATGCACTCATGATCAGTCAGCAGTCACTCGGTTTATACATTCAGACTCCTGCCCTGTTCTAACCGATCTCTGGAGACATGTCCACTTTTTCTAGCACCTCAATCTCCCTCTGGACACTGCCCCAAAGTGCTGGAGCTCTCATGGTGCCCAGCTGGGGAGGGATCTGTCCCCAGGGGCCATCTCCCCATTTACAGGACAAATTCTGTCAGAAGGACCCCCAAACTAGGGCTGTCTTTGGGCTGAGCTCTCCTCCAGGGTCTTAGTGAATCACTCTTGAGGTTTTTGCTTGTAGTACTTCCCTTTCCATAGCCCTTGGTCAGGAGTCCAGTGCGGGTTTGGAGTAAGAACAGTTCTAAGAGACAGCTTGTGTGATCTCCTTACCTTCTGGGTCCAAGGCTCTGCCTTTGGGTCCAGTTGACTGTGTTTAGCCGCCTGTTGGTCAGGATGCTCTATGCAGGAGGCTCCTGAGTACCTCATGTACCTAGTTCACTAACCCTTTGAGAAGTATGTAGCTAGGAGAAACAGGGCTACTTTTCCTTTTGTAAAATTATTTAAAAATTAATATTTCAGTCAAAGTAATGCATACATTAAGGCTTAAAATGAAAAAAACTACAGTCACCTGCTCCATCCCATTGAATGCCAAATTCTAATTCCAGAGGTGACCACTGCTAAATCTAGCTATTTCTTCTAGTATTTATCATGTTTCTAAGTAGTATGTTTAAATGACACAGTTTTGATTTAATGGTTTTGGAGATCACTTCTTAATTTCTTGTCACCATAAATGAGGGCTTATTTTTGCACACATATTCCCAGTTCTTATTTCCAACCAAAAATAGTATCACAAATTTTGCTCAGATCAATCACCAGTACTTAGAATATCACAACAGTGGAAATAATGTTCACTGCTGAGTCCAGCAATGCGCTACAATCATTCCTCTTATGTTGTACATCCCTTTTGGAGTGAATACTTGTTTTCGTTTGTTTTATTTCTGTGTACCTATTGTCATCCCCCCCAAATGCTCTAATGCTGTAAATGCTGTAACATGCCCATCCATAGTTTCCATGTGCTCAAACAAATTAACTCCATCTTTTCCCCTCAACTGTTCCTTCTGGAGCTGTTCATCTTTCCACTCTAATCCAGATGCATTGCTCTCTTTTCGAATCTTACTTGCAGCTCCTTTGGGATGGATCTCTCTCTTTCTTTTCTACCCCTCCAGTGACTTTATTTCTTGGTTTTCTAGAATGGACTCTCCAACAGATTCTTAAGAAATAATAAGAAGAAATTAGAAAACTTGAGGTATGAATGTCTAAAAATGTCTTTATGTTACACTCATACTTTATTGATAATTTGGGCATTGAATTTAATTTTTCCTCAGAATCATAAAATCATTGCCGCATTTTTTTTCTGCCTTACATGATTGCTGTTGAGAAATCTGATTCCATTCTGATTCATAATTCTTTGTGTGTTACCTGTTTTTCTCTCTGGAAGCTTAAAACAATATTCTCTTTATTCCTGTGATTTTCAAATTTCACTACAATGTGACCTGGTGTTCCTCATTTTTTAAATTTAGTGTGATTGACTGTTTTAATCCAGAGATTAAATTAAGTTACTTATTCTTTAGTTATGAAGAATTTTGTTATAAGAAAATTAAGTCTTCCATCATTTCTTCCCCACTCTTTCTTTCTGCTCTCTTTCTAGAGCTCCTATTACAAACAGGGCTCTCAGTTGATATTCTAATTTTCTTACTTCTGCTCTTAATTTGTCTACACGTTATCTATTTGTTCTTTTTTTTAAATTTTTCACCTTATCTAACAACTCCTTTATTTTTGCTGTTACTTTTTTAATTTCTAAAAACTCTTTATATTGTTCAAATTCCCCACCCTTGACACAAGCACACTTTTTTTTAAAGATTTTATTTATGTATTTTTAGACAGAAGGGAAGGGAGAGAGAAGGAGAAGGACAGGAACATCAATGGTGGTTGCCTCTTATGCGGCCCCCACTGGGGACCTGGCCTGCAACCCAGGCATGTGCCCTGACTGGGATTCGAACCGGCGACCCTTTGTCTCGCAGCCCATGCTCAATCCAATGAGCCACACCAGCCAGGGCAAGCACACATTTTTTTGAAGTATATTTTATTGATTATGCTATTACAGTTTTCCTATTTTTTTCTCCCTTTTATCTCTCTCTACCCTGCACCCCCTCCCACCTGCATTCTACCCCCACCCTCCCTGCCTTTAGTTCATGTCTATTGTTTGTGCATATATGTACTTTGGCTTCTCCATTTCCTATACTCTTCTTAACCTCCCCCTGTCTATTTTGTACCTACAAATTATGCTTCTTATTCCCTGTACCTTTTCCCCCTTTCTCTCCCCTCCCCCTCCCTGCTGATAACCCTCCATGCATGTGATCTCCATTTCTGTGATTCTGTTCCTGTTTTACCTGTTTGCTTAGTTTGTTTATTTATTTATTTATTTTTTAGGTTTGGTTGTTAATAACTGTGAGTTTGTTGTCATTTTACTGTTCATATTTTGATCTTCTTTTTCTTAGATAAGTCCCTTTAACATTTCATATTATAAGGGCTTGGTGATGATCAACTCCTTTAACTTGACCTTATCTGGGAAACATTTTATCTGCCCTTCCACTGTAAATGATAGCTTTGCTGGATAGAGTAATCTTGGATGTAGGTCCTTGGCTTTCATGACTTTGAATATTTCTTTTCAGCCCCTTCTTGCCTGTAAAGTTTCTTTTGATAAATCAGCTGATAGTCTAATGGGCACGCCTCTGTAGGTAACTGTCTCCTTTTCTCTTGCTGCTTTTAAGATTCTCTCCTTATCTTTAATCTTGGATACTTTAATTAGAATGTGTCTTGGTGTGTTCCTCCTTGAGTCTAATTTCTTTGGAACTCTCTGGGCTTCCTGGACTTCCTGGAAGTCTATTTCCTTTGCCAGATTAGGGAAGTTTTCCTTCATTATTTTCTCAAATAAGTTTTCAATTTCTTGCTCTTCCTCTTCTCCTTCTGGCACTCCTATGATTCGGATGTTGGAATATTTAAAGTTGTCCCAGAGGTTCCTCAGCCTCTCCTCAGTTTTTTGGATTCTTGTTTCTTCATTCTGTTCTGGTTGAAC
Source organism: Micronycteris hirsuta (assembly GCA_004026765.1). Lineage (NCBI taxonomy): Eukaryota > Metazoa > Chordata > Mammalia > Chiroptera > Phyllostomidae > Micronycteris > Micronycteris hirsuta. Next base: position 23,181 of record PVJI01006767.1, on the reverse strand, counting down.
GTTTGTTTCTCACTTCTCTTCCAAATTGTATATTTGAATCCCGGTTTCCTTCCCTTCACTGTTGGCTCCTTGTATATTTTTCTTTATTTCACTTTTCGTAGTCTTTACCTCTTCCTCTATTTTGCGTCTGTACTTAATCATTTCTGTGAGCGTTCTGATTACCAGTGTTTTGAACTCTGCATCTGATAGGTTGGCTATCTCCTCATTACTTAGTTTTTTTTCTGGAGTTTTGAACTGTTCTCTCATTTGGGCCATATTTCTTTGTCTCAGTAGGCCTATTACATTGTAAGGAGCAGAGCCTTAGTTATTACTGGGGCGGGGGGGGGGGTATTCACATTGCTTCATTGTGGTGCTGTAAGGGAGGGAGGAGTCAAAGAGAAAACAATGCCCCTTGCTTGGCTCTTTCTCTGCTTTCAGTCATTTTTTTGGCTTCCCACAAACAAATTGGGCCTTTCTGGTGCTGATTCCCTGGTGGGTGGGTTTGTACGTTTTAGGACTCTGGGGGTCTCTTCAATGAATTCTCCTATGAAGCTGGGAGTATCTCCTGCTGCCTCATCCCCCACAGGGGGTTCAGCCAGAGATTTTGAGGCTTTGTTTCCCCATACTGGAAACCTGGTTTGCTTGGTCTGTCTCATTTCCCAGTTGTTCCTGCCAGCTTTTCCACACACAATTGTGGGACAGCCTAGTCTGCCAACCACTGCCTTGCCATGCATCCTCTCCATCCAGGCTGCCAGTCTCTGCCCCTCCTACCAGTCTGGATGAATATTTCTTTTTTTTAACTCCTTGGTTGTCTGACTTCTGCATAGTTCAATTTTCTGGCAGTTCTGGTTGTTTTTTGTTTTTAAATTTGTTGTTCTCCTTCTTTTGGTTGTGCGAGAAGGTAAAGTGTATCTACCTAAGCCTCCACCTTGGCCAGAAGTCATATACTTTTTAATCCTTCTGTAGAAGCCTGGCCTTTTTTCAAGAAATATCTTTGTTTATCTTTCTAAGGATAAAATTCATAATTTCTATGTGCATTGTCATTGTTTCCTATATTCTCTTTGTCTGCTTTTGTCCCTCTCATATTGGAGGCCTTCCTCAAATGTCTGATCATCCTAGGTTGTCCATGTAGTGTGAGATACTTAAAAAAAAGATAGAATGTTCTGTGTGCATTGGGATGTGTGTGGTGGGGGGTGGGGTTTTAGACTTGTGGGCATCCATGTGTAGAGTAGCCAGATGAAAAGTCAGCTTTGACACTGGAGACCAAACATCTGCTTTCCCTCCACCAATATCTGAGCATATTTTTTTTATTTGCTTTTGTTTGTTGTTGTTTATTGTTTTTTGTTTGTGGTTCTTCAGTTTCTCCAGAAAAGGATCCTTATACTTCTTGCCTGAGGAGTAAACAGCTCCTGAAGCCTTGGAAGCAAATCTGGGGAAAGAAAAACAAATTAGGAGTCCCACATTTCACAATGCAAGTTGCCATTCAATTTCATTTTTCTTCATGTCTACCCTGAGTCCTCAGCATGTAATGTGGTGACCACCAACACTTGGGTTTAATATCCTCAGAAGATAATCCTCTGGACACTGTGGGGAGCACACGTAGTTATATAGAGTAGAACATAGCTGACTGGTTGTGTTGAGTGAGAGAATAATATGGGGCGCAAACCAGGTTATGTACAGATTTGGCCCCATGTATTGTTTTCTGCCTTAACATACCCCTCTGCCTCCTCTGGTAACTTGTTCCCATGTCTCGGACTTACTGTGGTTCTGTGATCTCATTTCTTTTTAGTATTTCCCTTTGTAGCAGCCTAGCTATGCTTTCCTCCTCCTTGCTGAATCAAACCCACACTTTCATTATTTTACTGTTTTTTAAACATTTGTTGAAATCTCTGCTGACATATTTTCTGTTCGTTTGTTCTTGAGGACTAAAATCTTTTAAATTCCTTTCCAACTATGTGATGGAATTTAGGGCACAGTCATATGTATGTATCAGTCTGCCATGTTTAATCTGCTTTCCTATATTTTGAGGACCTCTTCTGATTCATGTTTTGTTAGAGTCTTAGTTCCTGCTCATTTCTAGTTGTGTAACCTGGAATAAAGTTCTCAAAGTCACGGGGCTTCCATTTTTCATCTGTAGAGGTAGCAAAAAAGAACTTGTAAACACTAAAGCAAGTGCTTGCTTTGTCAATTTCACGTTGCTATGTGGTCGAAATAAGATTGGGTATGTGACATTTTTCTGGAAAAACAAAAGTGGGATGAAAATACAAAGTGTCATGAATAAAACTAAGAAACAAAGAGAACCTCTTTTTACAAATGGTAAAGAGCCCATCCTTTTGGGTATCCTGGCTTCCCCTATGTTGAAGTGCAAAGCATATGGATAGGGGTGATTAAACTCTACTTCATTTGATCCAAATTCCTTTTCTCTCACTTCAGAACAACTCAACTTAATGTGAATTTTGGTTTCATTCCTTTCATCATCCTTGGATGTGTCGAGGAAAATATAGGATGCCTCTAGTCTTCTTTGGTCTCAGTTTGATCCTCTCTTAAATTTTTTTTATTTAATTGCAAATTTAAGTTTTAACACTGTAAATCCATGTCTTCCTACATTATCTGTTGGGTTATATTACTTGTATAAACCAAGGAAAACAGCAGAGAGAAATAAAAATAAAATGTTAAACACAGTTACAATTTTATAACATGAATTGCAACTTGCTGGAATCCAGAGCATAATTTTATAACATGAATTGCAACTTGCTGGAATCCAGAGCATTATAAGGCTATATCTTTACAATGGATTATTGTGAGGATGCAATGAATAATATGAGGGAGTGCTTTGCAAACCATGAAGGGGCATGACAAATGTGGGGAATTGCTATCACTACTGTCCACCTCTCTGGGCCATTGTTTACTCTTTTGGGAAATGAATTGTTGTGTTCTAGTTTTTCTCTGGTGGTTTAGGCTCACTGTAGCTCATCTTTCCCACTGATAGCAACTAAAATGTCAGTATAAAAATTTAAAAATAGCTCCCTGAAGACTCTGAAAAGCCTTATATGTAGTGGAACTAGGCAGTCAGCAACATGGTAAGTCCAGAGAGACACCAAATGTTCTTCAGCCTTACTGACCTGAACTCTAGGTTTTCTGTCCAGTGTCTGAAAACTTGAATTGGAGGTTAACTTCCAGGTGGGAGTGTTGGGCATATGGAAACAAAATACCAATATTCCTTGGAAGGTTAACATCTCTGGATTATACTATTACTATTTTTTTTTAAGTTAGTTCAGCAGAGGGGACTTGAATCCTGTGAACACACCCAGATATGGCTTCCACTTTATCTGCCCTGTGGAGCAAGCTCCTGAATATAATCTTGTTTGTTTCTTGGTGGGAAATGCAACAAGGTTTAAAAATCTTAGAAATAATTTTCTTCAATTATAAGTTGGTAATGTAGCTCCATCAAGTAGGCCATTTCCTGCTGACATTTTTTTTAAAAACTATTTTCTGTGGTTTTTAAGAATGAAAATGTTATTTTACTCTCTTGATATTCCAGCCTAGAAATGTATTATTTTCCATGAGAAGAGAGAATTTAAAGAATCCTAGAGCTTCTATATTTTAGGTAAGAATTAAAATATTCTTTATAATATGTCTAGTAATATTATTTTATGTTTTTATAAATCCAAATGGTTTTATGCCCTCTCTACATTAAAACAACAATATTAATAAATGTTTATAATTTTTGTCAATATCACAAAATGTTGACGTTGTTTTATTACTTACTGTACTCATTGAATAGAATTTGGTTTCCTTATTCGTGTTTTAAAAAGCAAATAAGAGCTGACCCAACATTCAAAAATCAAAGTAAACCATCACATCAAAAGCTAAAGAAGAAAAATCATATGATCATATCAACTGATAAGGAAAAAGCATTTTACAAAATCCAACACGATAACTTGCAGCAAATTAGGAATAGAGGAAAACGTCCCCAACTTGATAAAGAACATCTGTAACTACTTGCCAGCATAAAACAATGTGGTTGGGTGGCAGTACCATTCCATCAGGAGGATAGAGGGTTGGCATTGCGGTGTCAGGGGCAGAGGTAGGAAAGCACCAAACATTGTGGGAGACACTGAAAATGAGGAGCAATGTTGAGATGGTGATGATGAGTGTTCAGTCAAAGTCACACGAGATTTACCACTTTGCCAGGAGCCACCTTTGCATGGCAAAGTTGCAGAATGCGTTTTTCCCCTGGCCTGCAAGTATAGCTATGCCTAGAAGTAAAGAAATGATGTCAATAAACACGGGAAGTGGAAGAGTCAGTTTCCTAGGTGTATTGAACCAACCATTTTCAGAATTTGGCCCAAGAATTCTGTATGTGTTGTCAGTATTTATAAGCACCAGGTGAAAAGTAGTGGAGGTTACATACTTAGCGTGACATTGACACCAGCAGATATTGGTTTAACAGTGTTCAATGTGATGTATCTTGTACAGTGAAGTCCTTCCCCTTTCCTGGTTTCTAATTAGAAGTTGTTGGATGTTTTCCCAGAGTTTTGCTGAATACATCTCTTTGTATACCTTTCTAAAATCTTATCCTAATTGATCCAGAGAGATGTTTCCTACTCAGAAGTTTCACTCATTTGATACCACCTTCTTACATGAGACTAAAACTTCAAACCTAGTCTCCTTCTTTGGTGTGGTTCATATAGTGACTTCAAAATACTGTTGTGTGATGACTTAACACCAAAGGATGCTTCATAAAAATCAATTATAATGTGTTTACAGCAGGGTAAACTCCTTTAATGTGTTTTGTTTGTAGTATTGCATCAAGGCACACAGGGAACCTGCCAAAATATAAGCATAAAAACCATAGGTGGGGCAAAATTTCCCTGCAGTTATGTTACAAGAAGAAGGAATAAATGGCTTTTTCCTGATGCCTCTAAACCCAAGAAAATAAAGTCCCAGTTCTGCATACTTCTTGGGAATTTTCAGTATGACCGATTTCAAGGCTTTGCATTTATTTGTGCTCAGAAAGTCACTACGAAGATTTTGTCCTCAGTATTTTTGAGTATGAGACATCAGCTGCAATAAGATGGTGCAAGGTTGTCTGGTGGCTCATGTTCCCAAGTTGGCAAGCAAATTTATTTTTTATTTGCTGTTATTTCACTTAAGGCAACCTTTAAAAATTTATGTTCATCTTACTTGAGCCCCTGAAAAGACAAGCAAATAAACCAGAAACTGAACTTGCCACCAAGAGGCATATTTAAACCAGAAGGACTATGGAAACCACTGATTTAAATCTGATACTCTCTCACAAACACACCAGATGTTTTATGTCCTAAATTATCCCTTGGTGCTGAAATCTAGATCTTCTGACATCCAAATATTGCTATTGCAAGTGTTGAAATACTCCCAAGTTTAACATGTGTAAGGAAACCAAACCTTTCTCCAGATAAAACCATGTAATCTCAAGCTTCACAAAGAGCTGTAATTTATTTCAGGGATTGTAAATGTGTGACAAAGCATAAAAAAAAAAAACACCATCTGACATAAGGTGTTTGGGTTTTACTTAACATGTTTATTTTCAAAAGTTCAACACCATTAATCCTTGACAGGTGTGGGGTCTATGATTTGAACCAATTATATTTTGAGCCATTCCTATTGCTGCTTAAGAGATGACTTCATTCTTCCCAGTTACCATATGTCCTAACCATGCAAATGAGAAGGAAAAGAACATCTGGTCGACCATTGTTGTCTCGCCTGTCATGCAGGACATGTGGTACTGCATGTGCATCTCATCAGAGAGGCTTCAGGATGTAAGCATGGCGGATGGCTTCGTATTTTAAACAGCTGGTACATTTAGGACATATCATCAATCTTAGCTCTGTAGCATCCTTATACATTTGGGTTTCCATTGGGCTTTTTGTGATAAACTTTATTTTTGCATTATGCAAACATCTCTCCTGGAGCTTCAATTGAGAGTAGCATATTTGTGTAACAGCATCACAGTGTAATTTGACAGTTTGTGGGTAGAAATGTGGCCTAAAAAGAGACAGTTCTCTGGAAATCCTGAGTTAGGATTTCTATATCTAGCTGTTAATACTAACTTGATTTTAGCAGCCTTGGGGCAAATTAAGTTCTGTATATCTTTATTTAATCCCTTATAAAATATAAAGTAGCCACCAAATAATCATTCTACTATAGTATTACCCATTGGATGGAGGGTATAACACCTGTGCATAGCCTTGTGTGTAGAACAAATCACCTATTTTGGGGGTGCATGTTTGAATGACAGTTTATTTTAAAAAGCATGATTTGAGGGTTACAGTACAAACTTGGTCACATTCATTCACTGTGTTACCTCCCATAGCCAATTGACCATATTCTTACTTGCCCAGGGTTCTGACAGCAAATCTGGGCATCCTGAGGTTATAGTTTCTTGGGATCAGTGACCCATTCTTTGACATTGCTAAATCCATCTTATGAAGAAGTGTTTATGCAGGTGAGGAAGACTTAGTCTTTTTCTTATTTATGGATTTTATTTATTTATTTTTAGAGAGAGGGGAAGGGAGGGAGAAAGAGAGGGAGAGAAACATCAGTGTGTGGTTGCCTCTTGTGTGTCCTGCACTGGGGACCTGGTCTCAACCCAGGCATGTGCCCTGACTAAGAATCGAACCAGTGACTCTTTGGTTCGCAGGCCAGTGCTCAATCCATTGAGCCACACCAGCCAGTGGAATACTTAGTCTTGACCTAAGAAAAGCACATGGGTCCCAAGGGCACAAGGAATATCCATGGATTACTTTTACTTTTCTGAAATAAGGACAATTTTATTGCTCATTTTTTTCTAAGCCTATGTGCTTTTTGAATAATACCCAAGTAGAATCATTTTTACAAATGATTTCAGACTAGGAGCTTTAGTTTCAGAAACAAATATGGATTCATTTATATATAGTTATCTACATATATGTATATATGCAGATAATATATATACCAAAAATTAAATTAAAAGTCAGCAACAATCCAGATCTTCAGAACATGTTTAGATAATGGCCAATATAATACAAAATGCATTTTCTTTGTCATATGGTGAACAAAAAAAGGGATTTTCTTTTTTATTTTCTCCTGCATCATCAATTCTTTAAATAGCAGTAAGAACTAGACTGTATTTTCTTTAGCCTCTGAATGCCAGCCAGCACACTGGGGGAAGTTTAATAAATAATAATAAGTTCTGGGTTTATTGACTCCTGAACCCTTGAATTAATCAATTAATCATGATATTATGACAGATCAAAAGGATACAAATTCTAAAACTGACTGCAAGATGCAAATGGATAAATCTCCCAGCAGGAATAATTGCCAACCATTTTGATCAAATATAAGATGATGATCAATTATGCTCTTTAGAAACTGATAACTGATGCTTATTTAAATGGTGTAAAATCCATCCCTCCAGGATTTAAATATCACTTGTTAGGGTAAAGCATTGTAGTGTAATCACCCTACAGACTGAAGCCAGTATTTCAGAGTGGCAAGTACTATCTATATTTTAAAGGATAATTTCCCTGAAAAAATGCCCCCTTGGGACATACAATTTGGATATTATTCAGTAAGTTGTACAAACAGGCCAATTTCTCCTGTTTGCATTGCAATGAACTTAGCTTTCCCTAGCCACCAACCCCTGGTTAGGTACTAAAGTAAGAGATTTTATGTGAACATTTTGACCAATCTACAAGAAACAATGTAGGTGGTACTAAGAAAGAGTGAGTCACCAGGTGGAGAAGGAAGTGCCAGGTCAGAACTTGCAATATATAGTAATAACACTGAGCCTTAACAATGTGCACAAAGTTTTCCCCCATAACTTCAAGACTCCAGAATAAATACTGCTGGAGGTTCATGCTGATGGTTAGGATTGTTTTTTTCAGTTCAATTGCTCACCCCTTAGAAGTGAACCACTGCGAAGTCAGAACCCAGAGACGACTCCTAAGTTTTGCTAGGGGATGTGGTCTTTCCAATAGGCTCAGAACAGAAGCAACAACCATAGAAAGAGAGTTACTTTTGGATAACTGAGATGCTGCCTGCAGGAAATCTGTTCTCCCTATAATTGTGGGGTTACCTGGTTGTAAATAAGGACATCTGAAAACCCTTATTTTTAAGGCCTCAGGAAGTTAATGTTCAGGGTTGAGATCTGGACATTATGTTCTGGGATTTTTTCTTTTTAGGGGCCAGATTAAATTCATTCATTTATTTAGAAAATAATTAATTGTTGAGCATCTACTATGTGCTAGACATTGTAGATTCAAACAGGAATAGGATTTAACCACTGTACTTAGGAACTCACAGATCCATCTCTCACAGTTCAGTGGTACTTTCATATCCATTATCTCTTTTAATTACTTGAGCCATTCTTTGAAGCATGTACCATATTTTAAGATGTGGACAGCGTGTTTCAGTGAGTTGATGTAGTTTACCTGAGGTTCTTCAGTTAGTGTCAAAATGGGGACTTAAGAGTTCTGCTTCTTGGTCTGGTGCTCTCTCTTCTGAATTAGAGCATATATCCCACCTCTGAGTCATGGCTTCTTCTTCCATAAATTAAGGCAGAGAAACTGTTTTGTCAAATTCTCCTTTTTTGCTCTCTAAACATTCTATATTTTATGAATTAAAATTAGTCACTTTTAGTGACTCATCAATTCCACTCAAACACCTGGGGACTTTGATAAACCGGTTGGCACAATGCCTTCCCAATTCAGGTGGTAATTTATCCCTGAGAACCTCTTGGTGTTAGTCTCTCATGAGCTGCTAGAATGGCTCTTAAAGATGGGTCCCTTCCTCCCCTCCTTCTGTAGTCACGGGTCACAGTGATTGGGTAGTTAGTGATCATGTTTGCTGGAGACCTCCTAACCCTTCTTTTCCTAAGCCGTCCGCATAACAGTTTGTGAGTCCCTCATAAACCATCCCAAGATGTTGAATGAACAGCAATCTCCTGGGATTAACTCTATCTAACCTCTTGTTATAAGTTTAATTGTGTCCCTTCAAAACTTTATAAGTTGAAGTCCTAATTCCAAGTACCTCAGAAATGTGACCTTATTTGGAAATATGGTCTGTGTATTTAAAGCGAGTTAAGTTAGAATGAGGTCATACTGGAGTAAGAGGGATCCCATCATACCCAGTATGATGGTATCCTTATAAAAGGGGAGAATTTGGATGTATATATACACCCAGGGAGAATGCCATGTGAAGATGAAGGCAGAGATCGGAGTAAGGCACAGAGGCCAATGAATGCCAAAGATTGCCAGCAAACATGAGAAGCTAGGAGAGAGGCATGGTGTAGATTCTCCCTTGTAGCCTCAGAATGAAGCAATGCTACCAACACTTTGATTTCAGATGTTTTGTCTCCAGAACTGTGAGACAGCAGGTTTCTGTGGTTTAAGACACCCGGTCTAGTGCTACTTGTTATGACAGACCCACAGCAGTAATATACCCCTGATATAATGGAACCGGCTTGGAGAGAAAGGCCCTTCTCTGGGCTTAGGATGACATCTCCCTTAATTTTCACCATTGATAGGAAAATGTCCTCTCATACTTTTCTATACGGGGCTGTCAGTCTTCCTCACATGACCAGATAGATCCACCAGTCGCCCAAAACCTTGTGAAAATGGCCTGGCGACTTGGACATCACTTCTCTCACGTGTTTTCCTAAGGTCCTGTATGTACTTTTCACTAAGGCCTTTCTGTCATACTTTTTGATTTCACAGGCCTTTTGCTGCTTGAATCTCTAATGGTAATTGTGTAATTCTCAGTGTGCTTCTCATTACAGCAGAAAAGAGAAAGCCATGCTTTGATTTGTAAAATATGTTACTATTTGAGATACTACTTTCCTCCTACTGAAAAATACCAATGAGTGTCCTTTATTTCCCTCCCAGTCTGAGCCCAGTGCTCTTTTCTTCCATACCTGATTAATCTATTCATTTATTCATTCATTCATTCATCTTTTCATACATTAAACATTTATCAAAGACTAACCACATGTTGTTAATAAAAAGGAGTAAGCTCTTTACAAGTCTCTGCAGAGTTCAAGTCTAGTAGGAGAGATATTCAAAGTCTAGTGCTGGAAAGGGTTGGGTATGGAGGGAATTTTTTTTTAAGAAGTTCATGGCACAGTGTTTATCATAAGAAGCCAGAGGCAAAAAGTGGTTAAATGTCCTTGTGAGAAAAGTTTTGGAAGTCTTTACAGAGGAAGTGATTTTTGAAAAAATGAGAAAGAATGGATAGCAATTAGAGTAAGGACAGATAGGGGCATGGGATGGGGAAGGTTCCTAGAAAGATGTGACAAGTGGAAAAGTGGTAGGCTCCAGGGCTTGGAAACCCCTGACTGGGTTGCGTATGGAAGCATGTGCACACACTTACACAGGTTTGGCAGGAGATGGAGCTCCAAATGAAGTTGGGGATCAGTGGTGGATGGTTTTCCATACTTTGAGCAGAGGCTGTAGTGATAGAAAACCACTGAAAGTATTTACGTCCCGAAGCAGTATGGTCAGGGTTGTTTTTTCAAACAATCACTCTGGTGGCAGAGTGACACACAATTCAGAGAGAGCAGGGGCTGGAGGCTAGAGAGCAGTAGAGAGGCTGTATCTCTCAAATAAAAAATTGGCACATGGTTCAGCAAGTACTAATGTGATTGCAGGCACAACAGGGAATGGTATTTAAGATTGAGGTTATTGAGAAACATCTATGGAGGCTGTACCTAGAGGCCAGGTCAGAAAGACTTGAATGCAAGTGTAAACCAGGACAGTGCAAGTGGGAATGAAGAGGAAGGGAGGCATCATGAGTTTAAAAGGGTAGAGTAGAATAACCATCAAGTTACAATTAATGTTCAATTCATCTGTAAAACATTAGGAGCTCACCAAATGACATCAAGGTAATGTTTAGTTCTGAAATTCTCTTCATCAGTATCCCATAATTCCATCATGTTTTACACATGCTGCGCCAAAATCTGGGCTCCTAGAAGGCCTTTCTTACTTACTACTGCTGTATCTCCTATGGCCTGCATATCATGCAACCTGACGGTCGTTGAATGAGTAACTAAATCAATCAGTTAAGGAGGGTGTTTGTCTTCCCTTCCACAGAGGTTTGTTTGTTGTTGTTGTTTTTGAATTTTTTTATTGTTGTTCAAGTACAGTTGTCTCCATTATCCCGCCACCACTTTCCCATATTTTAAATATTTAGTTTTAATTTTTAAAAACATATTCCTTATTGGTAAACTATTATTTGGAAAGTTCTTATGCTGAAAGCTTATTCTCTGAGACTTCTAGACATCCAATGTTTTACTTTGGATCATTTATTATTTTGCAACCCATAGTTTCCTGTCATAAAGATCAATGTTATTCAAACGTACTTTAAGCTACATAGCTAAATAATTTCAAGCAAGGAGAGAATATTTTTGCAAGTGACTTTGTTAAGCAGAATTACATAATGATTTTTATTTAATTTCTTATTGTCACTTTAATATTTTTAAAGGGTACTAAATTGAGAAATGAATATCTTATTCTAAATTCAATATCATACATGATGACTTTGTATTAACTTTGTAATCAATAAAACCTATTCTAAGCAAAAAAAAAGGGTAGAGTAGATAACATTTAATAAGAGAATAAAGAAGAAACAGGAATCAAATGTTGTTTTCAGATATTTTAATTAGTTCATAAAGATAATGGAGATACGAAGATAAGGACGAAGAGCAATGACTTCTCTGACAATGCTGAGTTTGATGTGCTCATCAGAATATCCAGTGAGAGAGACCTATAAGCCGATGAAAATATTGGACAGAAGCTCAGAAAGGGTATTTAAAATAATAATAACAATAACAACAAAATAATATTAATAATGTATTGAACTCCTATTACATGCCAGACACTGTTGCTTGGTTCTTTGTGTGCCTATTTCATTTAGTTCATTCACAGTCCTGGGAAGTGTTATCTCCCTTTTATACAGATGCAAGAACTCATGACCACACGACTAGTAGGTAGCAGAACTGGATTCCATCTCAAGTGCGCTTGACTTCAAAGCCTGTGCTCTCAACTCCACTGCCACCAGTGTATACATGCATGTGAAGCTGTCAGTTAGATGAGGTCATACAATCCCTGTCTATGGAAGGGGATTCATAGATGTCTGCTCGATAGCTGAACACGGCTCTGGATACCACCCAGCTTGGCTAGCAGGAAGGAAATGGTTGTGCAGTTGATTGGAGGACACCAACAAACCACAGGCACCACTAGTGAGAACACAGCATCAGTTGCTATTCCATGAAGCAGGAGACCTAACTGAGCCTTCTTTTTATTGGAGAAGCATGTTTCTTTGACTCTTACATCTCACAGAAACTCCACTGAAGATGGGTCATAGAGTTAAGCACACAACACCATGGTCCTTTAAAAGAGCCTGCTTATTAGGGATACAGTGCACAAGAAAAAAGTGCCACTAATTTTTGCCTTTCTTTTAATCTCCCACATCTTTGATCAGTATGGATAGGGCTGGTAATACACATGATGGTGAATTCTCTCACTGATTGCTCAAGGGGACAGTGAAGGAGGCAAATTAGTCTCCAATTGTCATCATCTGAATAAGCAGATTTAAATGCACATTGTAGCAACTCTCATTTGGGATTCAAACCTTCTAATAATCCTTTCCCTGACTCCTGTTTCAGAAATGGGGCTTGGAAATTGCTCTATCAGAAAAGAGGGCCCATTTTCCTTACAACTTTATTTGTTCCGCTAGGTAGAGTACAGAAGCACCTTGTTTTGATTTGGTTGCTTTATCTAAGGAGTGAGCAACTCAAAGTGAGGCTCAGGGCTTCAGCATCACCATTACCTGGGAGCTCTTAGAAATGCAGAATCTCAGGCTCCACTTCAGACCTGCTGAATCAGAAAAATCTGTCTTAAAATAATGTCCAGGGACTTAGCGTACTTGTTAACATTTGACAAGCACTGGTTTAGAGGATCCAAGTTGAGGAATATGAGAAATTAATACATTCCGGCAACCTGGAGTGGCCAACATGAACTCATTCACTTTTGTTTCATCACTAGACTTCTTGGCATAAAGCACAATAATATACATTCTCCCTTTCTTAACTTTTTTTTTGTTTTTTTGTTTTAAAAGATTTTATTTATTTTCAGAGAGAGGAGAAGGGAGGGGGAAAGAGCAATGTATGGTTGCCTCTCACGTGGCCCCCACTGGGGACCTGGCCTGCAACCCAGGCATGTGCCCCGACTGGGAATTGAACCGGGACCCTCTGGTTCCCAACCCGCGCTCAATCCACTGAGCAACACCAGCCAGGCCTTTCTTAACTTTTAAGACAAGATAATCACAATCAAGACTTTATAAAACCCTCTACGCCAGCAAATAACTAGAAATTAGGTTTTCATTTTGAGGGTATGAATATCCAAATTTACTGTTTCCCATGCTACATATATGTCTAAAATTCTATCGAGGTTACCAGGTAGTTTCTTAAAAGCCACAGGCAGACTGTCTTGGAGAAAAAAAAGAACATGTTCTATTGTTAAACACTGGAAGTCAATGTAATGATTGAAAACAAATAAGCATGATCTTTTTGGCTCCAAATACACTTCTAGGATTTGACATGTGGGTCATCAACAGGTGGGAAGTCCGGATCAACCAGTCAAAATATGAGTGCATAAACAAGAAAAACAAGTGGGTACCAGGCTGAACGCTACTACAATATAAAGGAGGCAGGAGGGTGGCTGCTGCTAGAAGCAAAGCGTAGAACACTGAGCGAAGTGACAAGAAAAGTGGGTTCTCTGAGAATGCCACTGGAAGAAACCAAGGCTGAGGTTCTGTGTGACATTTCTGCATAGAAGACAAAGAATCAAGGCCACGAAAATGGAAAGGAAACTGGAAGCATTCACATCGTTCGAGATTTACATAATGAGAAGACTGAAAGAATTTAAAGTTTTGATCTTACACTTGGACTTGCAGGGCCTCTCAGTCTTCTCTGAACAAATGGTTGTGGTTCTGCCAGGAGAAAATCCACACTTTTTAAGGTCATTTGTCTCATATGGAGTAATGCCACGCTTAGGGACATCCACATAAGTGTAAATATTGTCAAGAAAATATCATTTAGATGGAAATGTCTTTCTGATTTTTGTGTTGTAATTAATCTGTTGTTAAGAATGTGACTTGAAGAATATAAAATCTTTCAAGGTTGGGGATCGAAAATAATTTTTATAATGAACTCATTTGGGGAAGAGAGATTGATGAGAGGCCTCGTGAAAATTTAGATTCTTATAGTTCAAAAGCTAAAATTCTAAAACATTGTGACTTATACCTTTGGTGTGCAGTTACCACCTTCTTTTCTAGACCTTCCACTCTAATAGCCTAATATTTTATTAGAAATATATTAACTGAAGCAGTAGAAACTACAGCACTGGCAGGTTGCTTTGATTGAATAGGTGTTTTCATTTTAATTCAATAAGTAAATTAAGGTAGGATTTCTTGCTGTGAGTAATGTTTATCTCACTACAATAATGGGGATAATATGTTATGTATGGGACCTTGGGCTTTTTTTTTTTAAGAAAGCATATTTCTTTTATAAATCTCCATTAAAAATATGTTTTCCTAAAATAGAAATACCATATGACCCAGAAATCCCACTTTTGGGTATTTATCTAAAGAAATCAAAAGCACTAACTTGAAAAGACAGATGTACCATTATAGTCACTGAAACATGATTTACAATAGCCAAGATATGAAAGCAAACTAGCTGTCTACAGATAGATGAACAGAAAAAAGAATATGTGGTACACATATAAAAAGAAATGTTATTTGTCCATAAAAAGAATAAATCTTGCCATTTGCAACAACATAGATGGACCCAGAGGGTCTTATGTTAAGTGAAATTAAGTCAAACAGGGAAAACTAGTACCAAATGATTTCACTTATCTGTGGAATCTAAAAAACAAAACAAAATAGAAACAATCTCATAGAACAAACTGGTGGTTGCATTATGAAAGGAGGGTTGGGGAACGGTTGAAAAAGGTGAAGGTGATTAAGCAGTAGATAATGTCGGTTATAAAATAAGCCACAGAATGTAACATACAGCTTAAGAAACATAGTCAATAATATAGTAACTGTGTGCGCTGACAGACGGTTACCAGCTTTATCGGGATGATCATTTCATAAGGTATATAAATGTGTCATTATTATGTTGTACCTCTGCAACTAACATACTATTATATGTCAACTACAATTTAAAAATATATTTAAAAAACAGTTCTATTCACCAAAATTAAAAAAAAATCTGTTTTCTTTTCCTGACATTCATACTCATTTCAGGACTAAAATAGAATTCTATAACTAGATAATTATAACATCTTCCAAACAACTTTGAATTATAATTATGATTACTATTTCTTAGTTCCACAGATGATTATCTTGCCCTGAATCATAGTGAAAAACTCTTCTGAAACCTAAGGTTTGAACTTACAATGTTCACTTGTTCTGGGTACCCTCAAGCCAACAAATTCAATAAAAATTGCTGTGAGTTCATGACGTCAGTGGGATACTTTCTAGAAGTCAATGCAAAACCACTTTGGAGGCATATGCCTCCACCCGAGGCACGGGATCTCAGTGGAAGATTATAAAACAGGCGATGAGGAAACAACGTACCATGAATGAGAGCGCCTGGCAGAATAAATAGGGAAACAAATCCCCCTAACCTTCAGATAATAGAAAAGATAAAGTAAGTGCATTTAATAGAATTAAAATGTAAGAGAAAGCATTAAAATCATACAAAGTAGGATAGAAAAGACCAGATATGTTTGCAAATAAGCCAGAACTCCCAGGAACAACCTCTATTGTGCACAGGGGAGTGTGGCCATTGACGTGAGCAGCATTGCAAATAGGTAAGAAATTGTTACTTCTTTAAAAACAGCACTAGGACAACTGAATAACTACATGAAAAGTTGCGTCTCTATCTATCTCATAGTGCACACACACGCACACACAATGACTACTCGAGTCATTGAAGTAAAAACCCAGTGGATGAATTGCGAAGGGAATGGTCAGTTCAGTTCCTATGTGAAGTGTGTACTAGTTCGGAGGTGTTGGTTAGTGAACCCCGAAGTGGAAACTTCTGGCATCTGCCCCTGTCATGTTCCTCATATGATATGAGTACAACAGGGGTGTAAGAATTTTCCCAAATAGAATATGCCATTGAGGCTTTTAAGCTTGGTTCTACTAGCCCTTGGGACCCAGATACCAGAAGACATATGCTGGCTGAGGAGAAGAAAGATGCCTTCCCACTCACGGAGTCCAGCAGTGCTGGAAAGTTGATGGAGATGTGTGCTCATATAGGTTGTATTTATGATGCTACTGGGGATTTAATTGATAAAGATTGTAAAACCCGAGACTATTGCTTTGCCTACAATGGGACAATATTAGTGAGAGTTTGACTTGTGCTGTGTCCAATCTAGCTCTGCAATTTTGAGAAGAGATTGAACCTCCACGTGCTACATCTCATCCCATTGGATTTCTGTTGTTTGGAGAAGTTTTTTGAAAAGTACCCCAGCTGTTTCATGTGGGCACTTGAGGGATTTTCATGCAATTCGATGTTTAAGTGATTGGCTTTTCCTAAGAGGGTGCACAGAATCCCTTTAAAAATGTTTACAGTAAGTCCATAGCACTGAATAAAGCACCAAGTCTTTATTTGTTGGATATAAATAATAGAGTTAGCTACAGTACCTAGGCAAGAAATTCAAATGGAAAAATATAAAAGAGAGTTTTAAAATATTGATGACAAAGTATGAAGATCCGATGTAGGTCTAATAAGAGTTCCAGGAATGAAAAGCGGGTGGGTATTAAAGAGGCAGTGCATAAAGATATAATGGCTGAGAATTTCCCAAAGTTGATATAAGAACATGAGTAATGAGTCAGAAGCACAATGAATACGAGAGAATAAGTACAAATAAATCCACAGAGACACATTATAATGCTGTTTAACCATAACAAAGCAAACGTGAAGATAGTATAAGCAACCAGAGAGAAAAGTCAGCTTACAAAAGGATTGACCATTAAACAGGCAGCTGAGTTTTTAATAACAATAACTGAAATCTGAAGCCAGTAGAATGATACATTCAAAATGCTGAAAGAAAAAAAATAATTATTATCTAGAATTACCAGGCTAAATTATCATTCAAGAGTGAAGACACATTTAAGACATTAAAAAACACATACTTTAAGGAAAACATGTAGAAGAGCTTTATAACTTTGGTGTAGGAATTATTTCTTGAGTAAGACACAAAAAATACGAACCCCTAGAGAAAAGATGGTTAACATTGACTACATGAAAATGTAAAACCAAATTTGAAGACAGTCCAGCATCTAGAAGAAGATATTCATAATGCACATAAAGATTTGGACTCAAAGTTTATTAGGAGCTCTTATAACTCAATAAGAAAAAGAGAAAATACGATGAGAAACACGAAGAAAAGACCTAACATGTAATACACAGAGAGTAAAACCTGACTGACCAATGAACATAGTAACATCCAACTTCTTTAATTATCTGAGAAATTTAAATGAAAACAACAGTGATATTAGTAAGTTGTTGGTAAGTTAAGCAATGATCAGGAATTTGAGTAATTCCAAGTGCTAATGACATTGTGGGGATATTGCTGGCGGGACCATAAATAGGACAGCCACTTTAAAGAACTATTTGGTAATATCAAGTAAAATAGAAAATGCACAGATTCTGCGACCCAGCATTTCCGCTCGTGGGTTTGCAGTCGGGCAGCCAGAGGCCCTGAGGCGGTGCAGGCCCAGCCGTTCGCACTCGGGAACTGCTCTCTCCAATGTACACACAGAGAGCAAGCTGAAAATCGGGAGGAAAAGTAGAGACTGGGGCCTCGGACTCTTCAGAAATTGCCCTTCTGGTCCCACCCCAGTTTCAAGAAATTGAAACCGAAAATTGTAGAAACATTTTGATATGATGTAAGAAGTACCATCGATGATGCCTATCAAAAGTCATAATAAAGGCGTGGGTGTGGGGTGGTTTCTTGCCCTACATCAAAAGGTTGAAGAATAAGTAAACCTTGATATGTTTATTAAAAATGTAAAGTTCTGAATAAAACAAAATGCAATTTCTCTTTGTTTTTACAAGGTGGTTGCATTCCTGGAAAATTAAAAAATATCACTGGATACTTGAAAGGTGCTCAAAACAAAAGAAAACAAAACACATCGTTTATGGCTTACGTGTAAAACTGGGCTAGCATCAAGGCTCAGGTCATTATAAACAGGTTTTTTAGCTCTTAAATGCCTGGCACAACATTTGACATTTGAAAGGCACGTGGGAAGCAGGACAAGTTTTTGTGTGGGGGACTGATGCTGGGTGAGGATGTTTAGCTTCCCTGACCTTTCCCCACTAGATGCCGGTTGTGCCCTCCTCACCGAGACAAGAAGCCCCCTAGGGGGCGAGAACCATTGCTCAATCTAGACCTGCTCAAAAAAGTTTTTTCCCGGAATCTCTTTTTTATTAATTTCTCTGTGCCTCCACAGTGCACATGACCAAAAGAACATTTATCCCACTGTATAGCAATGAGCTGTTACGTATCTGTACTCTCTTCCAAACCACAGCTTCCCAGAGGACGGAGACCACGGGTTATTTTATATGCCCAGAGCGTGCTCAGTAAATGCTCTTTGTATGAAAAATAATTTAATCAAATCTAGCTGTTTAGGTTTGAGTTTCTAGCGTGTCACTGGACTGCTTGCTGCCTTTTCTCTTCCTTTCCCAGTGAAAGCTTTTATCTATAAAAGGCTAAAAAAGGAGTCCTTTAGCAGCAGTTGTCTTCAGTTTTTAAAAAAGCCTATTGTATACTACCGGCTTCTCATAGTACTTCCTGTTGACTGAATGTCTTCATCTGCAGAGAAATTAGGGTAAAAAGTGTCAGAGCTCTCATTAAGGAAATATGTAAATACATCCAGACAACATTTAAGAAATGCTAGATTTTGCATGTATGCCTCTGTAGGGCAGGCACCCTTGACCTCCACCTCTCTTCATTTGGCTATATCTTCGTCAAGCAACTCTCGTTTGGCCGGTTCTGGTCCAACATTCATCATAAAGATATACCCCGTGTATCTAGACGAGATTCACATTCTAAGGTACATGGATTGATGGAATGGTCTTACTAACCGAAATAAGATCTTTCACAATCTTTAAATCATAAGTGGCATTAATTGAACCCAAGAAGAAATCAAGGGGGTTCATGAACAGATTTATAAATTTTCTTATTTCTGCATTTTAATTATACTGGCACTTTAATTGCACTGTAATTGCACATATTTGTATAAATTAAAAAATAATTAGGGATCTGCAGCACTATGGGAACTAATTTATGCATATAGACCTTTAAAGATGTTCACATGGAGAATGATTTCATAGTTCTCGCCATGTTAGACACTTTCAAATTGTTCTTGTTGAAAAGGTCTATAGCTGTCTAGATTGATGTGACTTCCCCATTATTTCTGTGATTGAGAAAGCAAGACAGAGCTGGAGCTTAAATGGGAGGCAGTGCTCGGTATTCATGGAACTCCCAGCTTGGAAAGTCCTTTAAATATTAAAGAAATACACATATGATTTATGCAAGAAGTATGTGTATATATATTGTTTTCTGGTAGGAGTCATACATTGTATTTCTTACATAAATCACATATATATTATTTTCCAAAATTGGTATAAAGCATTGTATACATAATAATTATATATATATATAAAATTATTTTTCTAGCTTATCCCCTGAGAAATCTCTGTGCTCTGATTGCATGTGGATGGTAAGGACAGGATGAGTCACTAAATCAGGGCAACAGAACCAATGAATTTTTACAGTATTTCTGGCACAGGTTATCACAGCGAAGCATGTGGGTGATTAGGGATTATCCATCCAACAAGAATTTATTGGATGCCTACTGAGTGTCTGGCACTACTGAGGTATGGCCTCAGTCTGTTTCATAGGTCATTTACTCCAAAGCAATTTAAATTACCCAGCCTTCATTTCTATCTTCTCACTCAATGTCCTAGCTTTCACTGGAAACCTGAGCATTACATAACCTTATCAAATTGTGCGTTGGACTCCCCTATATCCTGGTTCTCTGCTACTTCTGAATATACCCCTCCCTGCATCTATCCAACATCCCAGAGTTCTTAGTGGCAGGATTATTGCTTTAAAATCACATGTTTATCTTTTGGAAAGGAAAAAGCTAAGAAGCTTAGTAACTAAGATTGTATTACTCCCTTGCCTTGCGATTATGGCACCAAATGCTTTTGTAAGCAAGAGGATCCAGTGTAAGTAAACTTCCTGTTCTCTTTATTTCAGGTCCTGTACTTGAGCTATTCTCTCTTCCTGCCCTTCTGGGTGATCCTCCTCCTACACACATAGCATTCATTCTGCCTTCCTAAGAAAACTCCCTCGACTCCCCTCTCTGTCTTTTGTTCTTACAGGTTTTGCATCCTTCTCTTTTGTAACACTTAGGTTAGTGTTATATTCTGTCAGTTTTGGGAGGTCAGGGATGATGCTTTATTTATTTATTTTTTACCTAATGTGGGCCTTTGTCTCTGATAGATGTAACCTGAGCCTGGTATTCAAACAGCAGTTATCTTCAGTGGTGATATGTGTGTGTGTGTGTGTGTGTGTAGGTGTTAGTGAACTACAAGCCCCTATTAGAATCTTCTAGATCTATTATTGCATGAAAACACATTAGTCAACCTTTTCAGGGCATTAGTAGGGTCTGCTCTGGACTGTGGCTGGGTTCCCTGGTCTTATTATTTTATGGGGCTGCTCTTTGCAAAAGGAAAATCTTAAAATATGTTCCAGGCCTTGGAAGCATGACCCTCTTTAAAGGGCATATCTTTGTAAAGGGGAGAGAAATGGAGGGGAGTTTACCTCCTTTGGACAGTATCCTCAGGTGTGTCCTAGAGAGAAGAAAATCCCAAAAGTAATACTTCCCATTCAAGCCAGGTAAATCTTATCACAAGAGCCTTCTGTCTATTGCAGATGGTCAGAGTAGAGCAGCCCTAGGCTGCTGCCACCTTGAACTGAACCTTATTCAGGTCTAGATACTGCTCCTGAGTTCCAGAATGACAGTGTTTACCTTTGGCCTAACCAAATACATGAGTTAGGGTAATGCTAACTGTTATTACAAAGAGATTTCATACTGTATAATATCTCAAACACAATAGAAGTTTATTTCTTGCTAAGGTGGTAGTCTAAAGTGGTGGTTCCTTGTTGGTGAGGGTTTCCTTTATGAAATGATTCTGGGCCAGGCTTCTTCTATTCTGTGGCTCTTCAACCCATAGGAGTTGACATCTTCTGCACATGGCCAGTGGAATGGGAAAGGCAATAAAGGCACAATACTTCTTAAAAGCCTTGATCTGAATCACATCATTTCTGTTCATGTAACTGAGCAAACCAGTGCTTATGCATGTAGCACCTTGATGCATAACCCAACAATTAGTGTTGAGGGAAACAGGTTTTTATTTACAGGATTCCAACCTGGGGGGTGGTGTGGCCGAGAGCACTCCTGCTTGGAGCCCTGTTCTCCCACGAGACCTACCACTTCCCTTGCTCCCCACCAGGCTCTAAGGCCAGAAGCATGCCCCAAAGTTCCCCATATCCTTATCTGGTCTTAAGCCAGCTGCACAAACAATTCTCCATTCTCTCTGGAAGGCACACTCATAGGTTCAGAATTGCCATTGTTTTGCAGCAGCTCTCTCCTTCAGGATCTGGGGTACGTTGTCCTCAGCTTCCGTGTAGTGGTCCAGGAAAACATATACCGTGTTGCACTGGATCACGGTGGAGTTCAGGAAGACACACGTCCCAAGAGAGTGGCCCCTCCTTATGTCCTTCAGTGAAGCAGAAGTCAGAGTTCCCTGTTCACGGTTCAGCACTCCAGGCATCTCCCATGAATCCATGCTTGGTCAGGTAGGTCCCTGCAATTCCCAGCTCCATCAGCTTTGCCAGCATCTTCTTCAGACAGGCTTCCTAGTGGGTCTTATGTTTCGTACTTCATCTCCTTCCTCATGGCTGCCTGTGCAGAGGAACAGACACAGCTCCTCTCTCACTACAGGCAACATGACCGAATCTCCCTTACTTCATGGCTCCTTCCTCATGGCTGCCTTCTTTATGGCTGCCACCCACTATTGACCTCATGGCTGACAGGGTGGCCCTTCTATACCCTTTCAAACTGAATGGCTGCTCTCTCATGGCTGCCTGCCCTATTTTAAATGCTGACCTGGATCTTCCTATGTGACCTCATATCCGGCCACTCCTACAATGTGCTACTTTTGCCAGTTCCCCCATGTCTTTTTACGTTCTTTCGGCTGCCATCTTTAGTCAGGGTAAGAATACCCTGTGACACAGGAACCTCTACCTCCTTGTCTCTCGTGCAGGCGCAGTATAAGTACCCTCTCCCACTACGCCACGAGTCACTATACATTCTGAAAGTCAAGCCTTTTGCCCAGGGCATAGCGTAGCTCTTAATTTTCCATTTGTTATACAAAGTATCTTAACCACAGTATCATCCCCTTCCTCCATCCCCTAACCATGGGCTGTGAGAAATATTTTCAGGGACTCCTGCCCTCTGTATCCTATTACATTCACATTATAATATCTCTAGATGCTC
The DNA here is from genome assembly GCA_004026765.1 of Micronycteris hirsuta. Classification (NCBI taxonomy): domain Eukaryota; kingdom Metazoa; phylum Chordata; class Mammalia; order Chiroptera; family Phyllostomidae; genus Micronycteris; species Micronycteris hirsuta. Next base: position 537 of record PVJI01006767.1, on the reverse strand, counting down.
GAGGACTGGGAAAGTATCCTTGGTTGGGCAGTCGCTCTCAAGAGACAGCTCAAAGCTCTGTACCGTAGAAGGAGATCCTAAATTTGGGGTAGAGTTAGCTGCCAGGGTTGCTCTGCTAATTTTCTAGGGCAACACCATTTGTTGCCCAGTGGCCCAGATGCCCATCTTGCATCAAATGGCTGTCTGCTGCTCACTGACACACAGCCATCTCATTACTGTTGAACCACTGAAAAAACTTCTACTTCTGTGGGAATCAAGGTTTTGCCACCCTAAAACTGTGCCTTTTGGGATATTCATTTGAAGCTGGTTATTAAGAAACAAAAGGCTCTGAAAGAACCATTGACCCTCTCCCTTTGATACCTACGAGATTCAGATAAAAAGGCTTGCTTGAGGAAGGGAATCTTAATATATTCACCTTAGCATAAGATAAGAAGGCTCCAGGCAGGGGCCTGGTAACTAGATTCTCCCACCCCGTGTCCCGTTTTGGGTTGCCTGACACGAGTGTTCCTCTCTTCCTCAGCTGCCTGTAAATTGCCT